>JASFAX010004195.1:0-40099 GCA_030737875.1 Allium sativum
CATCATGGCATGATTTACAACATATAGGATATCATCATCACATAACATAGGATTTATGACATATATGATAGCACAAGGTTTACAACAACATATATGATTATCCACATCATTCACTTATAATCCATTCATAACTTAATCTAATTAGTCTAATAATAATCTTGTTAAGATCATCATACTCACAAATTAGAGAAGAAAGAGAGTCTTGATTTGCTTCAGAGTTGAGTAGAATTAGGGTTTTGATTAGCTTTCTTCCTTCTTAGTTGGCGGCGGCTACACTGAGTTCCATGGCGGCGGTATGATGGTGGCTATTCTATTTTTCATGTGAATTAGAATGAGAGACTACCTAGGTATTTATAGAGTTTAGGGTTTATTTAGACCATCAGATCAACTCAGAACTAAACTGAACCGTTTAATTTGCCAACTCAGCCCTAAAGACACATCAGCAGCTCAAGATTGGGCTCAGTCAAAACCCTAGCCGCCTGGACAGGTCGACACCCAGGTCGACTGCCAGGTCGACTCCCCAGTCGACTCCCCAGTTCACCTGGGGTGCTGGGCCAGAAATTTCCCGCCTAGCCTATTTGACTTCGAATTTTAAATTTTAAATTTTCTGAAATCTGTTTTGAATTTTCTGAAACTTCCGATGGCCATAACTTCTTCATACGAAGTCCAATTCATGCAAACTCGGACGCTATTTCAACCAGAATTCCGAGACGAACACAATGGCGCAACCCGTTTCCCCCAATTCTCACGTCTAAGATTAGTTATTCTTTAATTTGTGAATATTTATATTAACAGAATTACAGGGTGTTACATCCTTACTGACATTTTTTGCAGTGTAGGAAGACAAAGGCAGCTGGGCATCAGGAAAGTCTTCTTTTATAAGCTTTAGTAATTCCCTAAACGCAGACTCGTTAATTCCATAAGCACACTTTAAATGATAAAGCCTGATCAAGAACCTTTGTCGAGAAAATTTAGTGCAGCCAGGATATAATGTTTTTTTCCTTCTTTAACATGCCGATAAAATTTCTCGGCCTCTAGATTTGGTTCTACTACAAGGTCCCTGGGATTTTGACCAAATTTGTGACCCGCACATTTGAACATCACATCTAAATTATCCTCAAAATCCATCTCTGTTGCGCAACCCATATGGTCATCAATACCTATTAATTTTATCTATGAAACTTCACAAATCCACCCGGTATGTAATGGAGAAGGGCCGTTTAAAATAAGATGATCGTATATGACCTTTTCACAATACCAATTACGTTATGTACATTTTTTGCAGCGGCACTTCATCTCGTCACCTACTTTATAAATGGGAAATGCATTTCTTAGAAAAGCTGTTACCCCTTCTTACATATTCTACACTCGATCTTGGAAGTCCTGTCCATATGTAATACTCACTGTCCATTG
Organism: Allium sativum; assembly: GCA_030737875.1. Lineage (NCBI taxonomy): Eukaryota > Viridiplantae > Streptophyta > Magnoliopsida > Asparagales > Amaryllidaceae > Allium > Allium sativum. The sequence continues at coordinate 1,414 of JASFAX010004195.1, forward strand.
CCATAATCTAACCACGACCTAGTAAAAACAAATTTGAATTTGATTCCACTAATAGTTTCAAGACACAAACAAGGGATACCCTGTAAGGTTTGACTAAATTAGAAATAAAAACAAAACAAGTTAGTAATTTACAAATATACATAATCAATGTGATGGTACAAAGGTGATTGTTTTTATATGAATTATCACTAACTTTTGGAACTGAGTTATTAGGAGAATACATAAAACAAGCAACTAAGGATACTGAACACAAATTCATAACATTAGATGACTGCACCAAAACAGTATAGATACAAAGATATACAGGTGATACAAAGACGATACAGTTGTACCTAATACAAAGAACGATGCAATAATTTAATTTTTTCTTCTAATGTTTAGCCCTTGAAGCTAGTAGTTAAGTCTACTAACGTTGGTTTGAAAACCAATAACTCGATTTTGCAGCGTTGTAAGTTGATGGTGTAATCATTTGCGTACTCAGAGGCTCGACTTGGAAATTGTTGGTTAATCCACTGCCAAAAGGTACACCCTGTGGGATAAATACGACATCTAAAATAAGACGACCAATGTTTAATCCAATCGAAATAACGTCTTCTACAGCGGCATACTCACAATCACACATTATGATTGGTGAGTCAACTTGTCGTTTGTTAACAACTTGGTTGTTTTGATGCTGACGACACAAGGCATCACGACTATGCTGTCGCATCGCCCTTTCTTCACGTCGTTCTTCTTCTCGCCATTGTCTTCGGAGTTCTTCTTGCTCCAGTTCATACTCAACAAAATCATCGTAGTGCCTTTCTTGCATCTCTATACAAAAATCAATAGGAGTTTCTGGTGATGATGGGTTTGACAGTCGTAGATCACCCATGCCCAGGGTATCTTCGTAGTCATAAGATGTAGGAAGAGAAATAGACATTATTTAACTACAAACAGAAATAGACATTTAAACATTTAAATTAGATTTCTTTTGTCCTCTAAATTTTGTTTCCACCTATCGAAATAAGCATTATTTACCAATACATCAATGGTTTGGCAAACATAAAAATACAGAACTTACACAATTTCAACACATGCAAACATATAAATACAACACTTCAAGTGTAAAAAACCCTAATTTTAAGGTAATCCGCATACCCAAATCACACAGAGACTTTGAACGTAGAACAAAATAAGTTAGAGATAAAATCATCTAAATAAAACCAAAATGATGAAGCTCTAACTACCTGTAATTGTCTTAAATGATCCAAATCGGAGGTGTAAAGTTTGTAAAATAGGAACCATCGGAGGTTTATAGTTTGTAACGACGGTAGAGTAACAATCATAGGTCTTCGTGAATGGATTTCGCGGAGAGAGAAACAGACAGAAGGAGGAATACTAGAGAAATTTGTTTTGGGCGGCAGTATTTCGTGAATGGGGAAAAGATCACGCCAAATTTTCACTAAACTGAAGCAGAGATACGTTTGAATCATTGGATTAATCAAACATATAGGGTTATTTATTTGTTTAAACTGATAATGTGAATCGCTAACGTGGCATGTATTTATGTAAAGCAACACTTTGAACTGGTGTTGCACGTCACAGCATAAGAATTCTAACCGCAACACTACATTCATATCTAATGCAACAACATATGAATGTTGTTGTAGAAGATCAAAGAAAGCATAACTTTCGCCACACTTTTCATGTAACGCACACAAATTAGTCTCGAATACGCCCACTTTTGTAGTAGTGAATGAAGCACGCTGGCCATGTCACACCAGGCACTTGGCCAAATCGGTGGCTTGACCAATCTAGAGGGAAATCCTTCCCCAATCATCTTCTCTTGAGTCAATCTTCCTTGAACTGGTGGGCTCTATGCCGAACCAAAAATTAACAATATAAATTCCAATTCTTCGAGATATCTAATGATGCAATCAAGCGTATCCAAGTTTGTCCAAATCCCCGCTCAATTCCTGAGCACATCAACAACATAAAATCCAAAATGTGATAGCATTGCAAAAGGTAGGTCAACACTTGCCCATCCAAAACATGTCTTTCGGTGGAAGACATGTTTTCGATAATCAAGAAATCCATAAGATAAAACCTGAGATCCAAGAGAAGTCTTGATAGAAATCTAATCATCAAAGACCAGAAAACCACGATCGCTCCAGATTATATAACATAGATTCTGAAACCCATGATTGCATCAGGTCTTATTAATAGAGAACCATGATTATGTTAGATTGTATTAACAGATAATAAGAAATCTAGAAATACAGTGAAGTTCTGCGTTCACTTCAGATCGTATCGTAATAGAAAACCAATAGAATATGATGATCTCTACGGATCATTTTATACAAAACCCGACGATCTCTCTGGATTGTATTATGAGAGAAATCCAAATCCATGGCCTCGCCGGGCCTAGCCAATGTGAGTGTAATCTATACCTACAATAAGAAAAGTAAACTGCTTTGCCAAGTCCTAACAAAACAATTCAAATCCAAACGAGTATCTTCTATACCCGAGTTATAACCAAGCAATCTTGCCAAGTCCAAACAAGACAACCTAGCCTCTTCAAGCATAACCATTCTTGGAAATCCAATCGAGTATAGTCCATACTCAAGCCACAACTAAGTAATCTTGTCAAATCCTAGCAAGATAACCTAGCCCTTTAAGCATAATCCTTGCTTGGAAATCCTTGATCAAGCAATCTTGTCAATTCCTAACAAGACAACTCAATCCCTCAAGCATAGTCCATACTTGGAAATCCATTTATTAATGTTCATAACTATTTGAAAATTATAACAAGACATAAGGGTTTATCGCTAAACGTAGAGCATTCATATGGGTATGATTATGACCCCATACGTGAGTTAGCCAACTTAGCCTTTATAACGTGGAGGTTTGTTGTCGGGCATAAAGCATGCCTAAGGATTAAGTATTAATCCCATACATGGGTGAGACGATGTAGTCGTCCACAAAAAAAAGCCATAGAAATCAAATATCTAGAAAATCCATCATCCAGAGAGATCCCCATCAGTTGATGATCAATCCACATGAGACTGATCCTGGCTTATTCCTGTTCCGAAAGGCAGTGTCAGCCACACCTATGACACCCCATTTCCCTTTATGTCACCCATATAAGGATGCATTAAGTTTTGTGAAGCGCAATACTAATACATAGACTAATTTTAACAAGACATAATATAAATATACAGCGGAAAATTTCAAATTTTTTATTTCAAATATGACATTACACTTTTCCAAATAAATCACCAATGCCCAAACCATAAACATCAGTCTCATAAATCATTAGAGTACAAAAACCATTAATAATCTCCCTCATATGTCATAACAATAAGGATAGATAAATAAACTGAAGTAATACATGGAAAGGAAAGCAATACAAGACCAAGCAGAATAAATTCACGGTCCAGCTACTATCCACCACCACTCTGAGAACCTGAGGGGGAAAGGAAGAGGGAGAAGGAAAAGAAAATTTGGTAAGTCATAAAGTCTGGCGAGTTCCAGTGATTTTCAACATTAGGATAAGATAAAAAGTATCAAGATAGATAAATAATGGTGAATATGAAACTACAGTAAAATACAAAAATACTAGGTAAACGGGATAACATGATAACGAAATAACAAGATAAGGTAAAAATCATGTATGCTTCTCATTCTTATCCCTTGAACAAGTTTTTCTACACCAATTACTAGAATATCAAGATTAGGTGTTACCCTAGTTATTGCCCATGCGATCGGCTCCATACTACGCAAATATCCTGTACTAGCTACGAAGGGGGTATCAGTCCCTAACCCATAAAATGTAATACACACCTATTCACTGGTGTTAGATCGTCTTATTTTCCCCCATCAGACCCATGCACGCTCATGACTCCGCCGGAACGTGCCTGTGCCTACTTTCCACCTTTGAACCTCTTACAATCCAGATCATTAAAGTGCGCCCTGGCCCCTACCTAGTGCGAGGCCCCTCTTTACAATACCAATAGGGATACTAACCGATATAGGTTCCATACAGTAAGATTGTCACAAGCCACCCCCTAGGCTTATGCACCCAAGTAACTAGGGTTTTAAGAGTCCCAAAACCGGATACAAACAGCAAGATGTAGGACCTCTTAGCTTGTTAATTTACAAGTAATAACTTAGCAGATTTAAGTTCATTAATAAGCATGGTTGTAAATAACATTTCCTATAAATGTTATTCTGTGTACAACCCCTTCCCCAAAAAAAGCACCTTCTCGGATATGTGTATATATTAAGTTACCTATTTTACTTAATTACATCGAATCCTCACAACATGTTCTACTTAATTATTAAATTGAGTTTAACATATTCAAATTAACATGTTTTGCATATTATCCCAATTATACAGTCACTGGATTTCATGTTTCAATATGCCTTATTGTCATTTTTACTGTCATTTCAAGTTATTCCAATTTAACCCAATTTTACGCAATTCTTACATGAATAGCCTAGGCATCTAATGGCTTAGGTATAGCGCAAAATAAAAAGGAAAAGGAGAAAACATATATCCAATCAGAAATACATAAACTGAATAAATAGGCATAAGACTATAAATAAAACTAAGATAGAAAAGGGGATAATAAGGATATACATGTATAATAACTAAAAAATTGAATAGATAATTGACAGTAAACGGTAACATATAAACATATAAACGCTGTATAATTTCAGATTCAGAATATTTACTATCAGAATACTTTTAATTGTCAATTCTAAAAATAACTAGAACTTATAATAATTTAATTGAAATCAAGAAAGTTCCTCTTTAAAATAATTGTTGTAGAAAGGCTAGAATTATTTGTTTAATCTACATTTAGGCAGCACCTCAGTATCTTAATATTTTTATTCAGAAATATCTTAGTGGAAAAAGAATGAAATGCTTGGAAAATAATGAGGCTTCTGGCCTATTTATAGATTAGCTAGGATAATTCTAAACCATTAGATTTTAAGTTTATAAATTAGACTGTACATCTCAAGCTGAGTCAGCGTATGAACATAATGAAGAAAACAATCCAAATACAGAAGTACGAACCTGTTATGCATGCAGGACGGTCGAACCACCTACCAACTATGTCGACCCTAGGGTCGACCTGTCTTACACATGGGTCAACCCCTAGGTGGACCCAGTCAAGAGCTAGGTCGCCCACTAACCGTTGCTTTCAGTGCTGTTTTATTTTTATTATATATATATTCCGTACTATTTTAGTTCAATCTTCTTACGTGCATAAGTTCTTCATATTTAATCCGATTTACGCAAACTAAGAGTCTATCTGAACCAAAATTATGTAACGGACGAAACGGCTAGTCTGTTTTACTTAATTTTGAATATTTATTATTCATTTTTCTTATCTTCAATATATAATTATTGTGTATTAAATTACGGGGTATGACATTCTCCCCTCCTTAAAGGATTTCATCCCCAATGTCTCTAAGTTAAGAAAAATGTTATTACTTAAAACCTTCACCAATCTACTCATCCATCAACTACATGCATTCATTATCCATAAGATTTTCTAATGATTGGTATGAACATATGAAAAGGTGACATGTATATGTACCTAAACCAAAGCGAAAATCAGGCGGTCGACTATTTCAGTTGACCTCCTTAATGCAATATATGTCTATGCCATGTATCCAATATGTATGCAAAAGAATCCTAATAGTACATATAAGTTATATATGTATGCACAACCATCCACCAAAAAAAAGCAACATCCATGTGATGATTCAACCATTTTCATCCATTGAAAATTGAAAGAAGCACAAACATCCATATGCAATGTGTAAGTTCTTGAGCAATCTAGTGCTTAATGTATGTGTATGCATCCATTGACATCCACTAGCAAACACTTACATCCACTTGCAATCATCAAACATAACATGTCTCAAACACATGTTTTCAAACATAGGTTTATACCCTAAGGATTGATGATTCAAACGATATAGATAAACAAATTCAAATTCAAAAAGTTAGAAAGGAAATTAAGAACGTGCTCCCAAAGTGAAAGAGTAAGAAGCGTGAATATTGTATTCGGTTTCCCATGTTGCGTCGTCTCGATCTTCTTCCCATTGCACCTTCACCAACTTGATCTCTTTGCTGTGTAGCATCTTAACTTCCAATTCAAGAATACGGGTAGGAACTTTCCAAATCGATGCCTCCTTCTCGACTTCAACATTCTCAAGCGTACTTGGCTTAATTACCTCTGCTAAATCGTGTAGACATTTCCTCAATGGGAAACATGGAACACGTCGTGAAATACTGCCAGCCTCTCCGGTAGTCTAACTATATAGGCCAATTGGCCTATCCTCTCAATATAGGAAATGGTCGTACGAACCTTGGCGCCAACTTCCCTAACGAGCCAAATCGAACTACTTTCCTCAAAGGTGACACCTTGATGAAGACAATATCTCCTACTTAAAATTCCAAGTCGGTTCTCCTCTTATCAACATACGACCTCTACCTATCTTTGGCTACGTTCATCCTACTTCGAATAAAATCTATCTTCTCAGAAGTCTTTCTAATCATCTTTGGATCAAGTAGACCTGCACCGTCATTCATAAAGTGCCTCGAAAGGTGCCATACCAATGCTCGACTGATGATTATTATTGTAGGCAAATCAACCATTGGGATATGCTCCTCCAAAGTCCCTCTGAAGTCTAGGATACACAGTCTTAATAAATCATGTTAAGCTATGCTAAGTTATAACTGTGTACCTAGGGCTTCTTGCAAACTCTTACTAAATTCACTTGTAAAGATGAGGTCACGATCACTTACTATACTGGAAGGTACTCCATGAAGTTGGACAATCTCTTTAAGGTATATCGATGTTATCCAAGCTGTCGTCCTCTTTTCTTGATTGGAATAAAGTGATCGCTCTTAGTAAACCTATCTACTATCATCGATATACTCATGTTGCCTTTCCTTGACTTGATCAGTCCATCAATAAATTTCATAGAGATGCTACCCCATTTCCATTGTGGGATATCCAAGGGTTGAAGCAATCTGCCAGTTTTCCTTTGCTTAGCCTTTACTTGTTGACAAGTCAAACATCAGGCCACGAACTCTGCCACGTCTTTCTTTATGCAAGTCCAATGAAAAATCTGCTTCATGTCTCAGTACATCTTGTCACCGCCTGGATGGATAGTCATCCGAGAGTGATGAGCCTCCTCAAGAACTAATCTTAGAAAATCTTCAACTCTGGGAACACACAATCTCCAACTCTGGGAACACACAATCTCCCATCTTTATGTATCCACCCTTTGTCATCCACAGAATATCTAGCTATGTGACTAGAGGCCTCTTCTATACCGAATCTATCAAGGATGTCCATCAACTACTGATCCTCTCGCTGCGTAAATCCAATGTGCTCCATTAGAGCAGGTCGCACCTCCGATGATGTTAAGCATAAAATCCATAGATGGCCTAAAATCAAAAATTGAGATAAACACCCAGCTCTACCTTTCTACGAATAGAGGACTCAAGGTCATCCTCTGCCTACTCAATGCATCCACAACTACATTACCCTTGCTCAGGGTATAAGCTATCTCCAAATCATAGGACACAAGGAACTCCATTCATCGTTGTTGCCATTAGTTGAGATCCTTCTACGAGAACAAACATTTGAGCGACTTTGTGATCCGTGTAGAGCTCAAATGTTTCTCCGAGTAGATAATGTCGCCAAGACTTAACTACAACACTGTTGCAGCCAATTACAAGTCATGTGTGGGATAGTTCTTCTTGTGAACTCTTATTTGCCTACTTCCAAAGCAGACCACCCTACCCTCTTGCATCAACACAACACATAATCCCATGCCACAAGCATCTGTGTAGATCGTAAACACCTTGCTACCATCGGGAAGAGTCAGAACAAGTGCTGATGTCAGAGCCCTCTTCAATCTCTGAAATGCATCCTCGCAATCAATGCTCCAAGCGAAAGCCAAGTTCTTCTTCGTCAGATGGGTGACCGGAGCTGATATCTGTGCAAAGTCCTTAATGAACTTTATTTAATAACCCGCCAATCCAAGGAAACTATTCTTAGGGCCTTTTCAATCTTGAATTGCGATAACTTTAGTGGAGTCCACCGCTATTTCATCCTTGGAGACAACATGACCTAGGAATCTTATTTCCTTTCTCTAGAAATGACACATAGAAAATTTAGCCTTAAGCTGATGCGATTTGAGAGTACTGAGAACCTCCTCTAAGTGTTTGTCACGTTCTTCCTCACTCCTCGAGAAAACCAGAATGTCGTCCATGAAGGCCACAACAAATTTATTCAAATACATTCTAAACACCCGACTCATTAAATCCATGAAGTATGCGGGTGCATTGGTCATCCCAAAAGGCATGACCAACCACTCAAAGAAACCGTCCGGAGTTCCGAAAGTCATCTTGTCAATACTATCATCTCCTACCCTCAGCTGATGAAATCCCATGGCTAAATCCAACTGTGCGAAAACTGAGGTGCCTACTAGTTAGTCAAACAAGTCATCAATCTCGGAAGTGGGTGAATATTCTTCTTAGTGAGCTTATTCAACTCCCTATAGTCGACAAATAGATGGGGAGAGCCATCTGCCTTAGTTGCAAAAAAGACTAGAAATCGCCACTTAGAAATGCTCCGTCTAATGAATCACTTCCCGAATAACTCACCTACTTGTTTGTTGAGCACCCTCCTCTCCCTAAGAGCCATATAGCGCACTGGTAATGCGACTGGTTTCGCATTCTCTACCAAGTAAATCCAAAAATCTATCTCTTGTCTGGGAGCTAATCCTCTAACCTCATCGAACACGTCCGGAAAACCACTAACAATGGGTAATGATCGAAGATCATCAACGGAAGAATCAAGAGAATCTAGGAAATTGAGACCCCCGTAGGTCACAAGAAATCTCGAGAGTTATACCTTGGAATGTTAGAAGTCTAACAACTCTCATCTAACAATCAAGGATGACACCATACATGGCTAGACAATCCATTCCTCGAATAAGTCTGTAACCCATAAAGCTAAGAACATATGCATTACATTCAAATTCGATGCCCATAATAGAAATTCTCAAATCCCTACATATCATAGGTAAATGAGTTGTACCTCCTATGGAGTTTGAGACTACAATAGGATCAGAAACAATATTAGTACCTAGGCGAAGACTAGCTACCACAAAATTGGATATGAATGAATGAGAAGCACCGAAATCAAATAGAGTCCTAATAGGATAATCAAAAATAGAAATCAAACCTTCCACGGTGACTTTCCTACCACGATCCGGTCCACCGGCCTGAAGCACATACTCTTACGCTCCAAATGATCCAACCTTTTTCCCTTGCTTATTAGGGCGTTGCCTTGTAAAATGTTTAACTTGACCGCAAATAAAACAAGCATTCTTCATCTTCTTACAATCTCTCACAAAGTTCCCTAGATTTCCACAGCTCTTGCATTTAACTTCAGAATTTATTTGTGCCTTATTGGTTTTTCCTTCCTTCTTAGGCCCCCACTTCTTTTTCTCAGCCTTGGATTTTTCCTCCACAATCTTAGCTTCTTTCTTTTCCTCTTAACCACCCTCGTGCATTAAAGCCATGTCAGCTAGCCTCTCGGAAGTTGCTACCATAGGTACATGCACCAGTGCTAAATCTTGGAGTGGTTGATTTAAACCTTTTGCAAATCTTAAAGCTTACTTATAAGGAGTGTTTACTAAATCCTAACCGAATATTGCTAGTTGATTAAACATGTTAACATATTCCTTTACCATCATGCTTTCTTGCTTCAAATTCAAGAACATCTCCATTTGCATTCCTTCCTCTGCTTACAATAAGAATCACAATTCGAATCTAGTCTTAAATTCATCCAAAGTAGCCAACCATTTGTCTGACCAGAATCACCTCCAACCAATACGTTGCTTAACTAGATCTTTCTCCTATCCTCGAGCTCCAACAAGTTAAACACATTCTCCGTTTCCCTAAGCCAATTGCACGTCTCCACAAAACTCTCAGTACCACGAAACGGCTTACCTCCTATCTTGCAGGAGTCCTTACAAAGCTTAGAGAAGTTGACTACTGAATTTGGTGGAGCTATTACGACTGTAGTTGTGGGGAGGGGGACATTTTCTTGCACTCCGGCAGGTGTCGTAGCTTCTCCATATCTGTGGAACCATGTCGGAATGGGAATACCCTCAGGGAAATTAGGATCCCTAGACATGCTGAAGAAGGACGAAACAAGAATTCAAGAAGAGATCGAAGGAATATGGTAAATGATTTGACGGGATATATTTTTCAAAAATTGGTTTTATTTGAAAATAATTTACTTTGAAAATACTTTTCAAAAACATTTTCTCTGATCTTGTAACTTTAGGCTCTATACCAAATGTGACACCTCATGTCCCTTAATGTAACCAATATGAGGATGCATTAAGTTCTGTGAAGCACAATAATAATAAAGAGACTAATTTTAAAAAAACAAAATATAAATATGCAGCGAAATTTTTTCAACTTTTTATTTCAAATCAAATATGACATTACATATTTCCAAATAAACGACCAATGTCAAAACCATAAACATTTATCTCATAAATCGTTAGGGTATAAAACATAAATAACCTCTCTTATATGTCATAACAATACATATAGACAAATAAACTGAAGTAATACATGGAAAGGAAAGCAATCCAAGTTCAAGCAGAATAAATTCACGGTCCAACTACTGTCCACCACCACTCTGAGAACCCGAGGAGGGAAAGAAAGAGGGAGAAGGAAAAGCAAAATAGGTCAGACATAAAGTTTAACAAGTTCCAGTTATTTTCATCAATAGGATAAGATAGAAAGTATCAAGATAGATAAATAATGCTGAATATGAAACTACAGTAAAATACACAAAAATGAGGTAAATGAGATAACATAACGGGATAACAAGATAACAAGACAAGGTAAAAGATCATGTACGCTTCTGATTCATATCCCTAGAACAAGTTTTTTTGCACTAATTACTAGAATATCAAGATTAGGTGTTACCCTAATTACTACCCATGCAAAGGCTCCCTACTACGCAAATATCTTGTGCTAGCTACGGAAGTAGGAGGTACCGGTACCTAACCCATCAACTATAAGACAAAGACCTATTCGTTGGTGTTACATCATCTTAGTTTCCCTCATCGGACCCATGCACGCTCATGATTCTACCATAACACGCTCGCACCCACATTCCACCTTTGAACCTCTATAATCCAGATCAGTAAAGCGTTCCCTGACCCTTACCTAGTGTGTGGACCCTCTCGATAATACCAACACGGATACTGACTGATAAGGGTTCTACACAACAAGATTTACATATGCCACCCCTTAGGCTTGTTCCCTCAAGTAACTAGGATTTTAACAGTTCCAAAACTGGATAAAAATAGCAAGACGTGGGACCTCTTAGCTTATTAATCAACAAGTAATAACTTAGTAGGTTTTAACTCATTAATAAGCATGGTTGTAAATGACATTTCCTATAAATGTTATTCTGTGTACAAGCCCTTCCCCAAAACAAGCACCTGCTTAGATGTGTGTATATATTAAGTTGCCTATTTTACTTAATTACATTTGATCCTGACAACTTGTTCTACTTAATTATTAAATTAAGTTTATATATTCAGATTAACATGTTTTGCATATTATGCCAATTATACAGTCAATGGGTTTCATGTTTCAATATGCCTAATTCTCCTTTTTACTATCATTTCAAGTTATTCTAATTTAACCCATTTTTACGCAATTCTAACATAAATAGCCTAGGCATTTGATGGCCTAGATATAACACAAAATGAAAAGGAAAAGGAGAAAACATTTATCCAATTGAGAAATAAATAAACTGAATAAATACGCATAAGACTCTAAATAAAACTATGACAGAAGAGGGGATAATAATGATATACACGTAATAGATAATAATTGAAAAACTAAACAGATAATTGACAATAAACGGTAACACATAAACTTATAAACACTATAATTTCACGTTCAGAATATTTACTATCAGAATGCTTTTAATTCTCAAATCTAAAAATAACTAGAACTCACAATGATTTGATTGAAATCCAGAAATCATCTTTAAAATAGTTGTTGTAGAAAGACTAGAATTATCTCTTTAACATACGTTTACGCAGCACCTCAGCATCTTCTTATTTTTATTTAGAAATAGCTTGGAGGAAAAAGAATGAAAATGTTTGTGTGTTGGAAAACAATGAGGCTACTCTAGCCTATTTATAGATTAGCTAGGATAATTCTAAACCATTAGATTTTAGGTTTATAAATCAGACCATACACCTCAAGCTGAGTCAACGTATGAACATAGTGAAGAAAACAATCCAGATATAGAAGTATGAATCTGCTCTACATGCTGGTGGGTCGACCCACTTACAACCTGTGTCAACCCTAGGGTCGACATGCCTTAGACATGGGTCGACCCAGTCATGGGTTGGGTCGCCCACTAGCCGTTGCTTTCAATGATGTTTTATTTTTATTATATATATATATTCCATGTTATTTTAGTTCAATCTTCTTATGTGCATGACTTCTTCATATTTAATCCGGTTTACGCAAACTAAGAGTCTATCTGAACCAAAATTTCGTAATTTTGGTGCAACGATAAAGTCTATTTTACCTATTTCTGAATATTTAATTATTTAATATTCATTTTTTCAATTTTTATATATAATTACTTTGTATTAAATTACGGGGTGTTCCACCATTGTAGCACGATTGCTAACATATCGTGTCATCTCTCCTCGTCTGGTATGTCCCTCGATCATATCCTATAGATGCCTGCATTCGTTTGTAGTATGAACATCTAGCTTATGAGATAGGCAGAGCTTTCTGGACCCCCGTTCTTTTGGGTGGGCTTCCTCTTAGGGGACTTCTTGAATGGAGATATCTCATGAATATCCAAGTAGATATCCTCTAGCGAGGAATGGAATTCTGTGTCACTATGCCATAGATTGCATACTGCAACACTGGAGAAGTGATGCAGAAAGTGCCAAAAAGTGTTGCTATAGGCAAAAATGGTATGTGGAAACACTTTCTCGGGGTTGCCTTTTGTCGTGTTGCCTTAAAGTCAATGGCAACACCTTTGCGACCCTATGGTAACATTAGTACAGGTGTTGCCACAGGTACCACTACAACAAAAAATACCCTTTCACAACTGCCAAAAACAATTGTAATATGTCTATTACAACTGGCAAGTGCCACTAGTTATATTGAGATCGTAATAAAGTCAACCTTTTTTGTAACTGTTTCCAGCAGTTGTTAAATTTTGCTTTACAATTGTTAAAAGTAATTATACCTCAACTTCTATTAATCAAAATATTATAACAAATATTATTATAACACATTATTTTATTCGAATAAATATTTTATTTCAACATTTCAAATGGTACAAATTTCTTGACTCCGCCATTGTACATTCACTGGTATATTACACAATCATTCATATTTACATACATTCCTCACTACGTTGTAACTCGATTCACTCATATACAGACTTACACATACAACCATAAGCAAGAAAAAATACACGAAAATGATTTATATAAACTAGTAACAATGCTCATTTGCCAACATTGTATTATCATAATACAAAAACTTTGAAGAAGGAACATGAGACAAGACAACACAAAGACAAAATTTGCCACACATAGTTATTGGAAGAAATTTACTAAGCAATACTTAGAATAAAGTATATTGGTCATACCAGCATATGATTTGGCAGCTTCACAAGCCACTAATGCCAAAACCCTATAGAGCTCTTTGGGATCATCTGGCTGTACAACATCAGCTAGAAGCGATATGCAAGGAGAGAAAATTTAATATAGAAGAATCCTTCAAATGGCTAGCCTGACAATCAATGAAATTATACATACCTGTACTATGGTTTTGTTGGCTCATAATAATGCCAGACCTGATTTCACGAGCCAAGACATGTTATAGAACTTCATAGTTCCTTGTGTTCACCAAATTGCAGACATTGTTCCTCTCTTCCAAAACCAGTTTCAAGTACTTCTTCAAACACGATAGAAAATCAAACTAGATGTGTGTAGTGTTTTAAGATAAATGTATAATCTAAAACCACAAACTTAGCTTTTTGACTACTTACTTGTTGTAGGATCAACATGGACGTAGAAACTAGAAGCTACTATGAGACAACATAAAATAAGCATTAGTCCCTTCAGGTAGTTTGTCGTGCCATCCTGTAAAACAACACAAAAAGCAAAATGAGGCAAGCCTACTTTTTCCATAACTGCACTCAAATACATAACTATACTTTAATTCGACAGTGAAGCTTTCATGATTACAACATTTTTCTAACTTTTCATAGAGGTTTTTTCGTTTTCTTTTCAGTATGATGAAGGCTATTATCATCTTTAACATAGGTGCATTTGATTGAACTTGTTAACTTCAAGGTTCAAACACAACTAGTGCTATTCGAATAATGCAAGTGAGCTGCATATCTTAATCGGCTTATAGGTGTAACACCCCGAGCTTTCTATTAACTGTAAATTAACAAATTGAAGTATAATTAATTCTAAATGAAAGAATTAAGGGAAACGGGTCATGCCATTGCGTTTGTCTTGGAATTCTGCTTGAGATAGAGTCCGAGTTTGCGGGAATCGGACTCCGTATGAAGGAGTTATGACCTCCGAAAGTTTCAGAATTTAACTTAAAATTCAAATAGTTCAAAGTTTAATTCGAATTTCGAATTCAGACCCAAACAGGGCTGGGCGGTAAAATTTCCGCCCAGGCACCAGGTCGACCATAGGGTCGACCTGGGGGTCAACCTGGGAGACCAGGTCGACCATACGGTCGACCTGAGGGTCGACCTGGTTTGGCCCTGGCAGGCCTGGTCGGTTCGGGTCAAAATTCTGAGCTTGGCTGTGTCACTAGGGCTGATTTGTCACACTCTGGTTGGCTCCTCTCAAAGTGAATGGTCTAGATTCATCTATGATCATCTGACGGCTCAAATCAATCTGAAATTCTATATAAACAACTTAAGACTCCAACCTAAATTCACATAAAAAAATTAAAGACGGAGCCGCCATGCTGTCGGAGAAAATTGAGAGGAGCCTCCACTTGTAGAAAAGCTTAGAGACGGGCCAAATTAAAGTTTAAACAAGAATCAAATCAACGTTGTCTACCCAAAGGAAAGCAATTCAAATTCAAAATTTAGAAATCAGAAAACAAGACCGTCGGTTATTGTAAGTATAGTGATTTTTCCGATGTGAAAAAAAGTTAGGATTTGATTCGATGTAAAATGGAAATAGAATTGTGTTATTGTGCAACAACGATGTTAATTCATACCTATGTATTGAAATGATTGTGGTATTGTGATGTTTGTGGTATAGTTGAATTGATATTGATCCTATTGTACATTTAGAATCACATGAAAGTTGTATAGTTCATGTTGTAACTGACACCTATATGTTTATATGATTATATAGGTTGTATGTGATTAAGATTTCATGTATATATATATGGTAAAACCTCTATGCCTAAGTTCATATACATGCTAATATGTTTATACAAAAGTTGCAAAGTCAATAATTGGATCCATGCCAAGATCCACTTTAATACATGTTTCATGTGTAGTTGGACATATGATTGGATCTAGTTCACTCATGCGATGAAAATATATATATACTTTATGAACATGTCATATTCTTATGCTAGTGATGTTCGATGTTATGCCTAGATCTAAACATGTTTAGGCTTATGTTGTCTAAATCATATGTTAATTCATGTGACACCTATTTGGTTAGACCCTATTTCAATGAAAGTTCACATGTATGTAAACTGATTTAGCCTATGTTGCAAGTTCACACCTATGATATTCATATTGACTATTTTGCAAGTTCACACCTATGATGTTCATATTGACTATGCCAGAACGCCAAGTTTACACCTACGTCATGTTTATGTTTATGAATTCCCCTTTGCCAATTTTGTGTGTGCAAAATTAGGCTAAGTTTTTAGCATAATATTATATGTTAAAAACCATGCGAACGGAAATTAGGCTAAGATTGTTAGCCTAATATTTAGGTGGGGTAACGTTCGGAAAATTGGTAACTTGACATAAATTGGTAATAATATATGAAATTGGCATGTTTGTCACATGCCAAAATTAGTGGCACTTAAATGGTATAAATCCTTATACCAAAAATGTTAAACTTGGAAAGTAGGCCACAACATTTAATTGTTGACAAATTTACATATAATAAGTAATAAAGACAAATATATAAATTTATAAAATACGAGTATGCTTAACATGAGGTTGGATTGAGTTGTGATGTAAAACTGCCTGGACCCACCCGGCTGTCCAGTAGTCACAACAATACCTATCCAATGTGGGTGGTTAAGCATTGAGCCCAATAAGGACCTAAGGTTAGACTGAGTTACGGTGTAAATCTGCCCGGAACCGACCAGCACATCCAGTAACCTTAACAATACTTGTCTAATGCGAGTGGTCGGTGCTTTAAAATGTTAAAGAAAGACAAGTCAGGATGGTAGGGTTAAGTTAACTAAAACACTTAACCAATTCAACATGTTAATTAAACTGATGGGTGGGGTTAGGTAAATACAGACACTTAACCACTTAACATGTTTGACTAGAAAATCCTAGTAACGGGGACCCATTTCAGCAGTAACCCAATTAGGTATCATGGTACCCTGAAACTAGGCAGGGTAGGGCCCGATTACTAGGCTGATTGTAAGCGGTCAAAAGCGACGGCGGTGGGTGAAACTGTGTGGGTTCTAACGGAGTGCAGCCGTGCACACACTTCGAAGCAGACAAACAGGGCATTGGGGGCACCAGTAGTATAACCTATGCATTCTAGAGTTGTGTGGGACCACCACCATGGGACTTGATACACCCCATGGTGGGACCATCATAGGTATCTACAATCTTTGGGGGCCGTAAGACATAGATGATTATGCGAGTAGGAGCCGATCTTTAGAAAGGGGATCACTTCACCCTAATCATGGGGTGCCAGTTGAGACAATGCAAGTAGGTGTAGAGATTTAGTGTGTGGTGCGATAGCATATTCGATTCAAACTGCCTTACCTTAGTTTATGATACTTCCCTATTTCCAGTTTATACTTATCATGTCCTTTTTATTATTCTCATACTGAAGAGTCACTAGACTTACCAGGCTTTATGTCTGACCCTATTTTCTTTCATCTTCTTTTCTTCCGTTTCCCTCCCCCCAGGTCCACAGGGAGGAAACAATCCAGCTTAGTCAGATTCTTTACAAGCTTCAAGATAGTAGATGTACGGTTTGGACTCTCTCTTCCTTGGCTATGGCTGTTGGACACACTCTACAGGGATTATGCAGTTTTAATTATGTTTTCATGCTTCTTTATTTAATAACCAAGACAGAAATGATGATGTAATGTTTTGGAAGTTATTATGTGACAGTTATGGAAAGGTTTTGTATGAACACATATTTATGAAATAAAAAGTTTGTTGTTTTTAGCTGCTTATATATATGTGTTTATATATATCTGTCTTGTGTTTATCTGTGACTTTTACTTAAAAACCTCCACCAAAGTTAAGGCATTCCCTTTGTGGGTGACCTTAATGGAGGGTGGGGTGTTTCACTTGGTATTAGAGCCCAAATTTACCAGACTAGATAAAAGTTTTTGAAACTATTTTCAAAAAGAAGTATAAAGAAGTATTGATTCAAGAAAAGCGTTGTTTTTAAAAGGCATAATTCCCCAAAAGCCATATGCAATATCACTCTATCCTTTGTCTTGAATACTTTCCTTTTTGTTCCAGCATGTCTGGAGATCTTAACCTTCCAGAAGGAGTACCGATCCCTGGCTGGTTCCGAAGGTACCTACAGGCTAGGGCCAATGGTGCGGACCCAACAGACATTCCTCCTCCAACAGTGGGAGCGATTCCTCCACCTCCTCCTCGTGGAAATACTTTCTCTAAGACATATAGAGACTTCAAGGCTATGGGAGGAAAGGACTTTTATGGAACTGAATCTTTTGTGGCAGCAAGGAACTGGCTGAAGGAGACCGAAGATTTGTTCGTCATCTTCGAAGTTGACGACAGGCAAAAGGTACAACTAACAGTGTGGTTGCTTAAAGATGAAGCTTCCTATTGGTGGGAAGTTACCCATGCTGAGAGGCCAGTGGAGACTTGGGAAGATTTCAGTATGAGATTTGAGATGAAATTCCTCTCCCAAGCTGAAAGAAGCCTGCAGATGGAGAAGTTCCTAACTCTTAAACAAGGAAATATGACAATCAAGGAGTGTGTCAATCAGCTTAATCAGCTGGCCAGATTTGGGCTAGATTTGGTAAACACCCAACACAAGAAGGCCCTTCGCTTCGTCAAAGGTCTGAATGAGCCTCTATACAGCCTTGCAATGACCCATATACCCATGGGAGCGACCTATGAAAGCTTGTTAGACATGGAGCTGCTACACGAGGAAGATAAAGGCAAGAAAGAGGCAAAGGTGGAAGTGCCTCAAGAAAAGTAAGAGGGTTTACAGGCTAAGAAGACAGACTTCAAGAATGGCGGGAAAAACAACAAAAACCGTGAAAAGAGAAGGTGTAATTTCTGTGGAATTATGGGACATATAGCAAAAGACTGCAGGAAGAAGAAGGCAAAGATGAATGGTGGTTGTTTCCATTGTGGAGAGACTGGACACTTGGCTAAGGACTGCCCAAAGAATCGGGGGCAGGGACAGAGGACCGGATCCACCTCAGGGGGACAGGTTCACGCGCTGGTGGCACCTCCGCAGGAACGAGGTAGAAATATTTCTGTAGAAAGCTTAGTTTATCTTTATGATCATCCAGTTCGCACTCTCTTTGATTCTGGTGCATCACATTCCTTTATTTCATCTGCTTTAGTAGAATCTCTGCACCTAGACACTGGTATGGTAGAAGATCCCTTGGTTGTTTCAAATCCAATTGGGGGCTTGGCTTACTTGTCGATGGTTTGCTTGGATTTGAAAATCTCTATTCTAAGTGTTGAATTTAGATGTAGCGCCTTTGTTTTGGGTTTCTCAGGATATGGACTGATCTTAGGCATGGACTGGTTATCCAGTAATGGTGTCATTCTTGATTGTGAGAAAAGAGTGGTTAGACTCTTGACTCGGCTCGGTAACACTCTAGGAATTTCTTGTAATCCCTTAGATGTTGTTATGCTTAGTTATCTAGAGTCAGTTGACGCTTCTGTTGAGAATTTGCAGTCGGTTAGAGTGGTCCAGGAATATCCGGATGTCTTTGAAGAGGTGAAAGGCTTACCTCTGAAGCAAGAAATAGACTTCCACACATATCTTATTGATAATGAAAAGCCCGTAGCTCTGCCTGATAGACACATGGCTCCAAAGGAGAGAAAGGAGCTCAGTAAGCAAGTTAAGGAGCTTCTCGAGAAAGGGTTTATAAGGAGAAGTATCTCAGAATGGGGTGCTCCAATGGTGTTCTCCACCAAAGCAGATGGTTCACTACGTCTTTGTGTGGACTATAGGGAGCTAAACAAGCTGACTAAAAAGAATAGACACCCGCTTCCCAGAATAGACGATTTGTTTGATCAGCTTGTAGGTGCGTCGGTCTTCTCCCAACTTGATCTGGCTACTGGGTTCAATCAGCTAAGGGTAGCTGAAGATAGTATTGATAAAACGGCGTTCAGAACCCCAGATGGTTTCTATGCGTGGCTTGTCATGCCTTTCGGCTTGACAAACGCAGCCGCTTATTTCGTGGACCTAATGAGCAGGGTGTTCCGAGAATTCCTCAATAAGTTCGTGGTGGTCTTCGTAGACGATATTTTGATCTTCTCAAAGAATGAGGAAGAACATGCTCAGCATCTGAAGGAGATCATGGAAACTCTTCGAGTTCATCAGCTAAAAGCCAAATTCTCCAAGTGCCACTTTTGGAGAGAAGAAGTAAGATTTCTTGGACATATAGTGTCCAAAGAGGGGTTAGCTGTGGACCTCGCGAAAGTGGTGGCAGTGCAAGATTGGAAGACACCAAGAAATGCAACCAAAGTCCGAAGCTTTCTTGGGCTAGCCGGTTTTTACCGAAAGTTCATTAGGGATTTCGCGAAAATCTCAGCTCCACTCATAAGGCTAACGAAGAAGAATCTGGCATTTGCTTGGGATTTGTATTGTGACATTGCTTTCCAACGCTAAAAAGGGCTCCCACAACAGCCCCAGTTCTGACTTTGCCAGATGGAAGCAAGATGTTCACAGTATACACGGATGCTTGTAGTACGGGACTAGGCACTGTTCTAATGCAAGAAAGGAGGGTAGTAGCTTATGGTGGAAGACAACTGAGAGTTCATGAAAAGAACTACCCAACCCACAACCTTGAGTTGGCCGCCATCGTATTTGCGGTTAAGTCTTGGCGCCATTATCTCCTAGGTAGGAAGTTCAAATTATATACTGACCATAAATCGTTGAAGTATATTTTCTCGCAGAAAGATCTTAACTTGAGGAAGCAAAGGTGGATAGAGTTCCTTGACTCGTATGATTTTGAGATTTCTTATACTCCTGGCAAAGGCAACATAGTAGTAGACGCGTTAAGTAGAAAGAAGCTGACCCTAAGCCCTCTCTTTGTGGAAAGGCAAAGCTTGGAGTATATAACCAGTTTCGACTTTAGGCCCTCCTCTAATTTTATACCTGGTTTATTGGCATCCCTAGAAGTACGACCCAATCTTTTAGACTCAATAGGGGCCGCACAACGCGAAGACCCTCAGCTAGTGGATGTGATGGATAAACTAATTAGGGGTGAAACTTCCAGTCACCTCAATAGGTACTCCATCGATGGTAAGGGTTGGCTAAGGTGAGATGGAAGACTATGCGTCCAACAAGCAAGGGATTTAGTAAAGATGGTTCTCAAGGAAGCACATCATTCCAAGATGACAATACATCCAGGTGGAGGCAAGATGTACAAGGACGTAAAGAGAGTTTTCTATTGGAGCGGCATGAAGAAGGATGTGGCAGATTTCGTTTCTAAGTGTGTGACATGCCAATAGGTCAAGGCGGAACAAAAGAAGCCTGGAGGACTGCTTCATCCTCTAGAAGTCCCACAGTGGAATGGGACATCATTCTCAATAGACTTTATTGACGGGTTGCCTAGGTCAAGAAGAGGCAATACTAGCATTTGGGTAATAGTGGATAGGCTTAATAAAGTGCCCACTTTATACCTAACAAGAGTAGAAGGACTGCCTCGTCTCTAGCTTCTCTTTATCTCAAGGAAATAGTTCGACTCTATGGAATACCCTCCTGCACATTGAGTGACAGAGACCCCATCTTTACAAGCGAATTTTGGCGGAGTCTGCAAGAAGCTGTAGGCACACAGTTATGCTTGAGCACGGCCTATCACCCCCAAACTGATGGTCAGACGGAAAGGGTGAATAGAGTATTGGAAGATCTTTTCAGACTATGCGTCCTTTACTTCGGAGGGACTTGGGAGGATCATCTTCCTTTGGTGGAATTCTCCTACAACAACAGTTACCAAGCCACTATCGACATGGTTCCCTTCGAAGCTCTATATGGAAGACCTTGTCGATCACCAACTTGTTGGTGGGAGTCTACTGACAAGATTATACTTGGGCCAGACATGATTAGAGAGACTTCAGAAAAAGTGGACCTGATACGAAGGAGAATGAAGACTGCCCAAGACAGAAAGAAATCCTACGCAGACAAAAGAAGGACTGACCTTGAGTTTGATGTTGGGGACAGGGTTTTCCTTAAGGTATCCCCTTTAAGGAACGTCGTTCTCTTTGGATCCGCAGGAAAGCTAGCACCAAGATTTGTAGGACCATTCCCTATCATCGAGAAGATTGGGAAATTGGCTTATAGAGTAGAGCTACCTGGAAAATTGGCTGGAATTCACAACGTCTTTCATGTTTCTCATCTACGAAGACGTCTACATGAATCTGCAGAAGTGGTGGAGCCAAGCATTCTAGAAGAAGAAGAAGTGGAACGCGAAGCAACCGTGAGGAGAGTTCCAACTCGAATCGTAGGAACTGAAATCAAAAAGCTACGCAACCGCGAAGTCAAGCTCGTTAAGGTTCGGTGGAGCGACGCCGAGGAAGACGCAACTTGGGAAACTGAGGACAGAATACGCGCGGCCTACCCTTCTCTTTTCGAGGGTACATCTTTGACCTCTCTTTTTCCTTAAGTTGTGCTTGTATCTATCTTTTTAGGTATAGTCTCCTCGATATTTTCCTTTATCCTTAGGTAGAAACCCCTTTGGATGTAAACATGTATTTGAAACATGTTATGGTTGGTGGCTGCAAGTGGTTGCAATTAGTTGCTAGTGGTTGCTCGTGGATGCATATACACACAACCTAGGTTTTAGATCGGCTCAGTCACTTCATACTGCATATGCATATATGTATTCATATTTGTATGTGGTTGAAACTTGATATGTCGTCATATGGATGTTGCATTTGTATAAATGGTTGCGCACTCATGTAGAATTATGAGTAGGAAAAATTTGCATACATAATGGATTCATGAAACTTACATGATTTGGATTAAGGAGGTCAACTGAATCAGTAGACTGCCTGATTTTGCATTAGATAAGGACATGTACACACACTATGCATATGATCATGAAGCATTAGAAATCTTTTAAGGACAATGGACGCCTGTGTTTGATGGTAGAGTAGATGGACGATTGGATGTTTGGACTTACGTTCTCCTAGACTTGAAGATTTCGAGGACGAAATCCTTTAAGGAGGAGAGAATGTAACACCCTGAGCATTCTGTTAACCGTAAATTAACAAATTAAAGTATAATTAATTCTAAATGAAAGAATTAAGGGAAACGGGTTACGCCATTGCGTTCGTCTCGGAATTCTGCTTGAGATAGAGTCCCAGTTTGCGGGAATCAGACTCCGTACGAAGGAGTAATAACCTCCGGAAGTTTCAGAATTCAATTTAAAATTCAGACAGTTCGAAATTTAGTTCGAATTTCGAATTCAGACCCAAACTGGGCTGGGCGGGAAAATTCCTGCCCAGGCACTAGGTCGACCTGGTGGTCGACCTAGGGGCCGACCTGCCCAGTCGACCTGGTTTGGCCCTGGCTAGCCTGGTCGGTTTCTGGTCGAATTTCTGAGCTTGGCTGTGTCACTAGGGCTGATTGGTCACATTCTGGTTGGCTCCTCTCGAAGTGAATGGTCTAGATTCATCTGTGATCATCTGACGGCTCAAATCAATCTGCTCTTCTAAATAAACAACTTAAGACTCCAACCTAAATTCACATAAAAAAATTAAAGACGGAGCCGCCATGCTGTCGGGAGAAAATTGAGAGCAGCCTCCACTTGTAGATAAGCTTAGAGACGAGCCAAATTAAAGTTAAAACAAGAATCAAATCAACGTTGTCTACCCAAAGGAAAGCAAGTCAAATCCAGAATTCAGAGTGATTTTTCCGATGTGAATAAAAGTTAGGATTTGATTCGATGTAAGATGGAAATGGAATTGTGTTATTGTGTAATAACGATGTTAATTCATACCTATGTATTGAAATGATTTTGGTATTGTGATGTTTGTGGTATAGTTGAATTGATATTTATCCTATTGTACATTTAGAATCACATGAAAGTTGTATAGTTCATGTTGTAACCGACACCTATATGTTTATGTGATTATATAGGTTGTATGTGATTAAAATTTCATGTATATATATGCTAAAACCTCTATGCCTAAGTTCATATACATGCTAATATGTTTATACAAAAGTTGCAAAGTCAATAATTGGATCCATGCCAAGATCCACTTTAATACATGTTTCATGTGTAGTTGGACATATGATTGGATCTAGTTCACTCATGCGATGAAATTATATATATACTTTATGAACATGTCATATTCTTATGCTAGTGATGTTCGATGTTATGCCTAGATCTAAACATGTTTAGGCTTACGTTGTCTAAATCATATGTTAATTCATGTGACACCTATTTGGTTAGACCCCTATTTCAATGCAAGTTCACATGTATGTAAATTGATTTAGCCTATGTTGCAAGTTCACACCTATGATATTCATATTGACTATTTTGCAAGTTCACACCTATGATGTTCATATTGACTATGCCAAGAATGCCAAGTTTACACCTATGTCATGTTTATGTTTATGAATTCCCTTATGCCAATTTTGTGTGCGCTAAATTAGGCTAAGTTTTTAGCCTAATATTATTTGTTAAAAACCATGCGAACGAAAATTAGGCAAAGATTGTTAGCCTAATATTTAGATGGGGTAACGTTGGGAAAATTTGTAACTTGACATAAATTGGTAGAAATATATGAAATTGGCATGTTGTCACATGCCAAAATTGGTGGCACTTAAATGGTATAAATCTTTATACCCTTAAACTTGGAAAGTGGGCCACAACATTTAATTGTTGATAAATTTACATATAATAAGTAATAAAGACAAATATGTAAATTTAGAAAATACGAGTATGCTTAACACAAGGTTGGATTGAGTTGTGATGTAAACCTGCCCGGACCCGCCCGACTGTCCAGTAGTCACAACAATACCTATCCAATGTGGGTGGTTAAGCATTGAGCCCAATAAGGATCCGAGGTTAGACTGAGTTACGGTGTAAATCTGCCCGGAACCGACCGGCACATCCAGTAATCGTAACAATACCTGTCTAATGTGAGTGGTCGGTGCTTTAAAATGCTAAGGACAGACAAGTCAGGATGGTAGGGTTAAGTTAACTAAAGCACTTAACCAATTCAACATGTTAATTAAACTGATGGGTGGGGTTAGGTAAATACAGACACTTAACCACTTAACATGTTTGACTAGAAAACCCTAGTAACGGGGACCCATTTCTGTAGTAACCCAATAAGGTATCATGGTACCCTGAAACTAGGCAGGGTGGGGCACGATTACTGGGCTGATTGTAAGCGGTCAAAAGCGACGGCGGTGGGTGCAACAGTGTGGGTTCTAATTGAGTGCGGGCGTGCACACACTTCGGAGCAGACAAACAAGGCACTGGGGGCACCAGTAGTATAACCTATGCATTCTAGAGTTGTGTGGGGCCGCCACCATGGGACTTGATACACCCCATGGTGGGACCAGCATAGCTATATACAATCTTTAGGGGCCGTAATACATAGATGATTATTGAGTAGGAGCCGATCTTTAGAAATGGGATCTCTTCACCCTGATCATGGGGTGCCAGTTGAGACAATGCAAGTAGGTGCAGAGATTTATTGTGGGGTGCGATAGCATATTCGACTCAAACTGCCTTACCTTAGTTTATGATACTTTCCTATTTCCAGTTTATACTCATCATGTCCTTTTTCTTATTCTCATACTGAAGAGTCACTAGACTTACCAGGCTTTATGTCTAACCCTATTTTCTTTCGTCTTCTTTTCTTCCGTTTCCCCCTCCCCAGGTCCACAAGGAGGAAACAACCCAACTTAGTCAGATTCTTTGCAAGCTTCAAGATAGTAGATGTACGGTTTGGACTCTCTCTTCCTTGGCTATGGCTGTTGGACACACTCTATGGGGATTATGCAGTTTTAATTATGTTTTAATGCTTCTTTATTTAATAACCAAGACAGAAATGATGATGTAATGTTTTGGAAGTTATTATGTGACAGTTATGGAATGGTTTTGTATGAACACATATTTATGAAATAAAAAGTCTGTTTTTTACGCAGCTTATATATATGTGTTTATATATAATTGTCTTGTGTTTATCTGTGACTTTTACTTAAAAACCTACACCAAAGTTAAGGCATTCCCTTTGTGAGTGACCTTAATGGAGGGTAGGGTGTTTCAATAGGTGAATTCACAATGGTGCTCATGATTGTGGCATTCATAAAATTAACGTGCCAAATGTAACATAAAAGAAGAAAGGGAAAGGAGTGACTAGAAAGTAATTTATAACGATAGTGAATCCAGATCCGGAATACAAACCTGAAGCATAAATGCAACCACCAAAACAGTAATGAAGAGAGTGGTCGTTTCAATAACTGGAAATTCAGATCCATTGGTTTTCCCATGATCCAACCAATGACAATACGAAAAGATATCTACCACATTAAAATTTAGAAAATAATTATTAACTTACAATTATATGCAGTTCACAAACTATACCGAGTTCGTACATTATATGCAGTTCACAAACTTTACCGAGTTCGTACATTAATGCTTTGTTATAATGGTATATTTACAGCTAACTTAATATGTCGAACATGTAACTCAAATTTTGAACTGGACAGTTAATAAATTACTACAAACATTGCTATTTGTGTAGATTAGCCAATTGCAACTCCCAATGTAATGTCCTGAAAAAAGGAGTATAAAACTAAGATTTACCCTGAATAAACTATTAATAAACTGATTGGTATTAGTCAATGGAAATGGAAACACTAACCATTGTTCAAGAATAATATTTACACACAACATATGAATTACTTGCGCAAAACTAAATGATTAAGGGATAGAACTGAAGTAGGTATAACCCTTGGTATACACTTACAAGCTTATTTTTCATGGAAAACATTATTGCACTTGCATGCTCCGTGACATTCCCAACAATCGATAACAAAATGGCAGTGATAAAAGCTATTGGCATGCTCAGTGATTCAGAAGCCACCTATACAAATTGCGCAGAATCATAAATTACACAGATATGTACATACTTCTTAAAAAGATCAGGTTCATTTATCAGTACAACTTTTTGATGGATTATATTCTTTTTTTGATTACTTACGGCTCCTCTGTTATAATTTTACAGTCGCCCTTACAAGTCTGTAACATACACACACCTTTGTTGATAAAATCGGTAGCTATGGCGTCCAAACTAATCCCAGATTGCAACTTTTACTGAAATAAGTCAAAACTTAAGATAAAATCATACCTACTTGTAGTCAAGGACCATCGCTAAAGGTGAAAATCACTCCAAATCTTTTTTCGATTGGCCAAAGGTCACGCTAACTCCAGATCTTCTTTTAACGAAGGAGGTATTGAGGACTTGGATAACCGATTGGATGAGATTTTGGATTTAATTGATCCTCTTTCAATTAGGACTTCCAGATTTGATTTTTGGAGAACTTTGCAACTTGTGGATCGATTTGTAGGAAGAAAATCATATACTCAGTTAGTAGAGCATATCCGATTCCCTACGATAAGAATTTGGATTTTAGTTTAGGGTTTGAACGATCTAGGGTTGTGAAAGTGGAAGCTGGCCATAATTTAACGACGAGAATTGTTTTTCAGCGGGAAAATGAAAATTTGATCAAAAGAAGATGAGGTGTTGAAGGAAAATCAGACTGACGTGGATCAGTAACGTAGATTTTTGGATCATGCTGACGCGGATTGATAATTTTATTCATGCGACTACTGCAACACATGTTGATATCTATTCTAATACATTGAAGCTTGCGTTGAAATTAAAAAACAACATTATAATGGCAACATTGTAGCTAGCAACTCCATGGGTTTTCGTTGCGATAGGCCATCTATGGCGTAGTGTGTATTTGGAAAACTTGGATTCTCTCTGTGGTTAAACATTTCGATCATTCTTGACTAGGGCTTTTCCTTTATCCTTTTCTCTACCACGCTTGAATCGAGCCTCAAGCGTCTCTTGGTCATTCAAAACAATTGCTTAAATTCTACTTTGTCTACACTTCCTCTTGGCTTAAGTATTTATCATCTACAACATAAAATCCATTAAGATCCCTCGAGGGATCCCTTTACAAAATATTTTTAAATTCATACTTATCAGCTACTCTAGGCATGACAGCCGTTAGTACCATATACGGTTTTGGCCTGTCTATCGAAGTCACCACCGCATTGAATCTCTCCACGAAGCCTCTTAGCATTTCCCCTAGTCTTTGCATTATCATGGTCAACGTCTTAACATTCTTTGGGAAGGTAATATCAACATTGAATTGCCCCCTGAACTTACCCACAAGTTCATTCCTGGAACTAATTGACTCATTGTTGAGCTGCCGAAACAAAGAATAGTCAAGTCAGTTAGAAACAAAAAAAGCACTTTGCCATCAAATCTAGAGATACTCCCAATACATCCATGTGCCTAATGTAGTGTGTTTGATGTACATTTGAATTCGATCTCCCATCATATGCCGTCAAAACTGGTAGTATGAAATCTAGTAGGGCTCTTGTATCTCAGATGCTAGGAGTAAAAGGGCTTCGAGTCACATCTTGATATCCTTTGTAGGGTATTACGCATGTGGTTATGCGTCGTGTTATCTCAGCCAATCTGTCTCATCAGTAGAAAATTGAAGCGTTTGACCCCAGAGTCTTGAGCTTACTCTGGAACATATTATTCAGGTTTCATCTCAATGGTCCTTCCCTTCGAAGTTTCACTCCCTTCTACAGCGTTTATGTTCGGATCGGCCATGCCCCCGTGCCTGGTTCGGCATAGCCAAACCGGATTTCTTGGGTAGCGGCATTTCTTCCTTCTATATCAACATGCGGTTGAGTTCGAGCCATATTTTCAATGCTATGATTAAGGACATCATGATTTGAAGTATCGTGAGTTATACCAACATTTTTTAGGTGGTTGCCGCCAGGCAGGTTCGGTTCGGTATTGACATCAGGCCGAACCAGATCTTGGTTGAGGCGGTGTTATTGAGTCATTCATCGTTACGTTACTGGGTCCTATCCCAACGACTAAGCTTTGGCCTTCCAAATCCATCGAGTTAAAGAGAAAAGTGTCCATCTTATCTTCATGCCTGTATAGGAGTTTATCCCATGGCTCCATACGAGACTTTACATCTTTTAGGAATCCATCCATCTCTTTTTTTGTAAGATAAATGGAGGGATCACCAGCTCAGGAAACCTACTGATTACCTTCATTTCCTGCTCCTCCGGCTTGTGCACAGCCTCGGTTTTCTTCCTCTAAATTATTCTCAAATCTTTAAGCAGGCAATTTCCCTCAAGCTAGAAACTGGGTAGCGTGTCCCTTCCTGACACACCAAAATGTTTACATAGAAATTGGTTATTCTGAGTATAACACGTATAATCCAATCATAATCATAGAATCATAACAATATCCAAATGCAGAAAAGAAGGAAAAGGTAAGTAACACGCAGATTTATAGTGGTTCTGTAATGGCCCGCAAATCCGTACTATCTGAGTTGACTACATACATTACACGTCCAACCCAAATTGCACAGAAATACGAATCATTATTAGAAAGTAGTTAGAGGATGAGAAATAGGAAGAAAGAAATATTAGAATAGAAGAAAACGAAGATCACAAACTCACAGCGGAACGAATAAAATATATGAGGTAATCATAAACTTTGAAATACAATTTGGTAACTTTGTATACTTATCATCATCAGAGCACAACAGCTATTTTTGGAACAGTTATAAACACCTGTTTCCAAATACAAACATGGTACACAGCGGAATATATGATAGTCTATAGCTAACTGGTGAAGTCTCCTGCTTCAAACTCCTCCAAGTGAATCTGTGAACCCCGACTACTTGACTGCCCATACAAATTTGGGCACCCAAGAGTTAAGGGAAAAGAAACAAAATAAACTCTGAGTCAGTCATGAGACTGGTGTATGTAAACTCCAACCATTTGTTTAACTTTCATAATCCTTTTGAAAGAAAGGATAATAGTGAGACCAGCCCACACATAAACATGGACGGTTTTTACATTACTATAACCCAAAACACTTTGATACGAAAATCCAGTGGCATTATAATAGTGTCTAAATCAAATAAATAACAATCTAGCAGAACGCTTGCATCTCACGCTCCCTATATAATACAAAATCAAAAGCCGTAGGACGCTTATTGGAGATTGGATTCTGACTATGACAAGGTATGGAACCACCTTACGATAGTGTATCTCTAGAGAGGAATACACTGGGTTCAACAAGAACGTCTTGCAACCCTGCCACACATGACCGACCACTCATTTCGCTTGAGTGTATCGAATGTATTTCACCAACGGTTGGGATTAGCAGCCGTTTTCCCAAAAGGGACAACATCGAATAGAATAAGGAATTAAATCAATTTCTCTAGATAGGTGATAATACACCCTAGTGGGAGCTACCCACATAGCCATGCTGCCTGCCCGATTTTTGTCATTTCCTGGTTATTGAGGCCTGAGGCTACGATTACTTATCAATCATTGGTAACACTACCACTTTGAATGCCACATTATCATATCTGTTAATCATTAATTGATTTGCACAAATATATTCTGGATATTATTCTAAGAGAATAAATTCTCCGCCACCATATATATTTACGCAGACCAACATATTCGATCATTGGAAATACTCTGTCAGACACTCGTCCATATACATTCGTTCTGGGATTGAACGAAACCAAAGGCACAATTTCCATAAATAGAAAAAGCCCCTGCACTTTACTCCATCTTCGATTATCTTCATAAAATCTGATTCACAACGCTACTGCCAATACAGAGTGGTTCTTGGATAATAATCCAACCGGTCTCTCCATATTGACGACGACATTGGCAAACACTTTGATAGTCGGTTATTTAACTATCGAAGAAAAACAAACAAACATTCATCCATAACATCAAACCATCACTATGCCCGTTAATCAATATTTCATTAATTAAATCACCCTTTCCATTTCCTTATCAATATTAGTTAAACAAATAATTTCAATTATCATCTTGGCCTTTTCGCTATTTGGAAACATTTCTGTATATCGCCTCCTTTTATTTTCTGTACTTAGAAAATATCCTTTACTTATAATTGGAAACATCCCAATTATTTATCTCTTCCACGACCGTTCATTTCTACACTCAGGAAATATTATATTTCCAAAATTCCACTTATTTGGGTTAATATGAATATTGTGTAAAATCTCGTTACAACAACCCAAAATACTGCATTCAACTAACTCTTATTCAAACATTTCTCTTCGAGAATGGATCCTGCTATTTATTGGTTAAAAATGAAATCAAACAAGTTGGGGTATAACTACATCTCAGATCTTGACTGAAAACATCCTTAACTTCAAAATGGGCAAGAACACTTACCTCGAATAATCAACATCATAAAATCAGTTATTAATTTTTAAACCCTCATACGTTTCTCTTTCTAATTTTATTAGATTTAATTATAAAATACCCTTTCGTTTACAACATTCTATTTTAATTTCGCTTCCTTATCGAATTCTAAATATATTGATTCATAATTATCAAATCTTCTTAAAATATTCTAACTCCTTAAATTTCCGGAAAATTATGCCATAACCTCCTTTATACCGGTCGATGGTTCAAACCTCAACTCGCCTCTCTAGGCCCTTTCCATTCAAAAAGAAAATCAAAAAGCCAAGTGGCTTGCCAATTCGGCGCATAAAATCTCATATGGAATTTAAACATGTACCTTATTGTCGGGCACAAGAATTATAAGCTTCATACACTTCATCCCATACCTATCTAACCCATATACGTCCATTCCTATTTTGTTTCAACTCAATCGGCCATTTTAACTTAATTTGCTAATTTATCATTAATCAGCTCTTTGCCTATTTCACTATTTATTCGAGCATATCTCATTCAAAAAAAAATTTGGCTTGCTTATAACAAATTGAATTCCATTTTTAATTCAAATTTCATATTCGACTTCGAATATGACTTTACAGACCCAGTTTACTTATCAAAAGCTCAATTTTAATACAAAAGTCCAATAACTAATTATTCTTCAAATTAGTTAATTCTATTTAATAATTAACAAAATCTGATTTTTGTTTCCAAAAACATTTCATTACTCCACCTAAGTTCAGATATATTTTTTAACTCAAATCTGGATTTTTCTAAATAGAAATTCGGATTTTATTTGCTTAAAATCCTTCAATTTATTTAAATAAACCATTATGATTTTAAAATGGTTATCGCGTTGTTTTTCAGAAAATTTGATTTTGACATAACTCAAAATATATACGACGAAATTCAAAATTTTCTCTACCATTAGAAAACTATTATTCAATCGGTCCTGATGATTCTTGTTTCATAGAATTACGTCTTAAATTGAGTTCTGTATACTCAATTGAAGTTCGAAACACCAATTTACGAACTACCGCGCTGCGGCGAGTTCGTTTTAATTATATTAATATATATAAATGTTTAAACTTTGTTTATAATAAATTCAGCTCCATTCTAATATATTTTTAATATATATCAAGTCAATTTTTTTCCCAATTCAACATACTATTTCCAGTTATTTAAAATTGTCGATTTTTCCTTATTCAGTAATAAATTTATTTATTCTTCCATCTTCTATATTTAATTCCAATTTCTTTTACAATTAAATTATTTATAAAATTCGATATAATCGAATTCCAATTATAAACCCATTGGATTTTCTCAATTCAGCTTATATTTTGGATTCCGAAATATAATCAATCGTTCTGTTTCAAAACACTTCCCAATTCACTTTTAAATTCATATTTGAATTTAAACGTCTAAATTATCTAATGATAATTTATTTTGCTAGATTCATAACATCGTTTGTAAATCCATCTTTCTTGTTTTATATATTAAAACAAGTTTTCCATTTCAAATTCCCTTTGAAATCTAATTCCTTTTATATTCTGAATTCCAGAATAAAAAACCGCTCTTCCAAAATGATTTCAACTCCCTATTTTTAAATTCAAACTTGAATTTAAAACTTCGAACTATCTAATGACAATTTATCTCCCCTTGTTTATAAACGTCATTTATAAATTTCCTTTCCTTGTTTTATATATACTAAAACATGTTCTCATTACAAAACCCTTTTGAAATTATAATTTCTACCTTGGAAAAATAAATTTCCCTATTATAATTCGCACTTGTATTTACATTTTCCCTATTATCCAATGATAATTCATTTTTCTTCATTTACAAACAACGTTTATAAATTCACTTCAGTTCCCTGATTATCTAATGAAAATCATTCCATTTTATTTATGAACACCGTTTATAATTTTACTTCAATTTCATGTATTGTTTAATTTATAAACATCGTTTATAAATTCAATACTTGTTTTATTTATTCAAAACAAGTTAATATTTCTCAGTCCATTCAAAATTCGAATTCTATTTAAAAAAATAGATTTCCCTTTTAAATTTCTAAATATCCTTTTTTCGATATTTTTACAAATCAATATTCAGGGACAGTGACATTCAACCTATCAAAAAACAAACAATTATCAACCATAGGTTTTCTAGAACATCATATATCATAATATATATAAAACATACAAATAATAATATTTTTGAGGAATCCAGTTGGATTCCTCCAACCTGTTTTCCTGCATCCACAGACGTTAACCAACATAAATAATACCCATCCCGCTTCGAGGCAGGATATCGTAGTGTAGAAGGTCATCCACAATCATAGCGGGGGGCGTATAGGGTCATCCGCTAATGATACCGTGGGCATCCGCTAATGGTACTGCAGGAATCCAACCAATCACCAATATATATATAACAGCCACAAACACAAATCCTACATAACTAATATATATTTAACAGCCAAACAATATTTCTGTGCAACCAACAACAATCAATTATTTTTTACGACTAAAAATAATTCAAAATAAATAAATCGAGCGAGATTTACTCACCGTGATTTTAATTCATAATTTATTCCAATCTGAATTCCAGCGCTTAGTTGACAACAACGGATCCAACTTGAACTATCTCGTTCGATCTGACTTTATAGGCAAGATATATGATTTATAAGATTCAGATTATAAATTTTATTTAAAACTCTAATTAAATTTATAAAATAAGTTACCTATATACAAATTTCTCCTCGTAACAAATCGAACACCGTATACAATGGATGGCGATTTCACATCACATGGCACCTTCCACCTCCATACATACTTGCGTCGAAACCATCAACCAACTCCACGACAAACTCCATCACCCTAGTATCGTTTCATCCAGTTCACACACCTCCTTTTAACTATGAAATTTGCTATAGTACTTTGAATACACCAATGGCCGATCCTTCCATCACCTAAATTCCTTTCACAAACCATTATTCAAAAACAACCACACACTTCCTCTACACAAATAATTCAACCTCCACTCATCTATTTCACATTCGTACCAACCCTAGATCTATAGTGGAACCATCGACACTGCTGCCTCCCAAAAACAGTTCGATTTTTCCCTAATATTTCCCCAAATCAGACCATCATCTCCCCAGAAATAATCGTGTCTTCCTCCATTGAATTTGCCCAGCTTCACTCCTTACACCTGACCTCGCGACTTCGAACATAACCCTAAATGCCCAGTCCCCAAAATAGCATCGCGAATTCCCAAACGCCACATCGATTTGAACTTTGGAACCCCAAATCGTGAATCCCCCTTCTACACTGTATCGTGATGGCCATCAGCTTGATGTCGAGCATCATGAGGGTTGCAAAGTTAACGCGAGTTCAATCCGAACTTCACTTTTGCTCGAAATCGAGCATCCCAATTTGATCGCACCTCTAACCCTGAACACTCGCGTGAAGTTTTAATTGATGGGTTTGTTTTGATTTCGGTTGAGAGAAATAATGAGGCCAGCTGATGATTTTGATTTTCAAAAATTTTGGGAAGGAAGCGATCCCTTTTAGTTTTTTATTGAATTGAACTAGTGAAAAAGCGAATTGCGTATTTAAAGAGGAGAAGGAGACAAGTTTTTAATGTGTGGTCGGCCAAAGTACATGACAATATCTTTTTAAAGGAATTAAAAAGATTTCGATTTTGATTTTAAATATAATTTGATTTAATTTGATTTTATATAAAGAGATTTTTATTACTTTTAAACAGATTCTGATTTGATCTTCGATTCAATTTTGATCTTATCCATTAAAATATCTCAGGGTTCACACACGAACCGCTATTTTAACGTAACCACTGTCGTTTAAATGTTATAACGAAATTCTGAACTGAATAGTATATATTCTGAAATTTAATTTTAACCTATACACCATTTTAAATTCAGAACTAATCAATTCGCTGGTAATAAATTATTTTTATTATCGTTTATATTCAAATACAATTAATATTGATCATCTGAATTGTTTCGATTCAGTTTTTAACTTCGGTTTCAATTATTTACAGTTTATGATAATTTGATATACGCGAATTAAATTATATTTGATTATAAATCGATAAATTCTATATTTACATTATCAATTCAATATTTAAAACCATATTAAATATTTAAAATAAACTGTTTGAAAATCCGGGTCTTTACGTTCTTTCCCCCTTAAAAGAAATAACATAGGAAAAATGGTACAAACCCATTACTTTTCAAAATCTCACTTATGTTGAAACTCAACACTTCATATTTCTACAACTTTGGTTCTACCAAAACCTTTGGTTTTCATTCATATGCATTCAAAATGATTCTGATCAATTTATTCACCTTGATCCATTTAACTTGCTTGAGTTAAATTTAAATTCCAGAATTCAAATTCCCATGTTTTTCATTTCAAATCCTTTAGAAATCATATAAATATATACATATATTTATAACCCATCATAAATTCAAAACATTTAAATTTTTCAAACCAATTTGTTTTCTTTCAAACAAATATATATCAAAACCTTTCTCAGGTAGCAATTCATCACTTAGAAACTCGAAAATGAACATTAATGCTGCTGCAGTCATCATCAGAATTATTTCCCAGCGACTGAAGTGAGTTCAGTGCTTTTATCACTTGCAAAATCCATCAAAAAATGATTTTTATTCAAAAATCCTTTTAAAACAAAGTTATATTATTCTAATATACTTCGAAATATTTTCCAACTTCCTGGGTTTCAAAAATTCCAAATTCTGGTTTGAATTCAATTCCATTTCATCTCTTTTGTTCATTTTATCCATATATAAATTCTATTTGGTTATATATAACCATTTCAAATTTATAATCTCATTTGATTATGAAAATAACAACCAACGCATCCAATAATTTCATAAAATTATTTCTTTTATATCAAAATATAATTTTGGGTAAAATTATTTCATTTACCCACTTAAAACAGTATTGTATCAAATTTCTTTGTTCCAATGTTTAGAAATTTCTATTGACTCTGTGGCGTCCCACGATTCGATCAGAATTCATAAACCACTTAACAGACTAGCCAACACAATATAAAATAATTTTTATATCAATTAACAAATATGCTCTTTCGTATATATATACACTCAACTCATTCTAGGGTACTACTGACCCTATCTCTAATGAGAACAACCCCACCAAAGCCTAGGTATTCGCTCAACCTAAGCTCTGATACCAATTGTAATGGCCCGCAAATCCGTACTATCTGAGTTGACTACATACATCACACGTCCAACCCAAATTGCACAGAAATACGAATCAATATTAGAAAGAAGTTAGAGGATGAGAAATAGAAAGAAAGAAATATTAGAATAGAAGAAAATGAAGATCACAAACTCACAGCGAAACGAATAAAATATATTAGGTAATCATAAACTTTGAAATACAGTTCGGTAACTTTGTGTACATACCATCATCAAAGCACAAAAGTTATTTCTGGAACAGTTATAAACACCTGTTTCCAGATACAAACATGGTACACAGCGGAATATATGATAGTCTATAGCTAATTGGTGAAGCCTCTGGCTTCAAACTCCTCCAAGTGAATCTGTAAAATCCCGACTACTTGACTGCCCGTACAAACTTGGGCACCCAAGAGTTAAGAGAAAACAAAAAAAATAAACTTTGGGTCAGTCATGGGACTGGTGTGAGTAAACTCCAACCATTTGTTTAACTTTCAAAATCCTTTCGAAAGAAAGGATAATAGTAAGACCAGCCCACACACAAACATGGAAGGTTTTTACCTTACTATAACCCAAAACACTTTGATACAAAAATCCAGTGATATTATAATAGTGTCTAAATCAGATAAATAACAATCTATCGGAACGCTTGCATATCACGCTCCATATATAATATAAAATCAAAAACCGCAGGGCACTTATTGGAGATTGGATTCCGACTATGACAAGGTATGGAACCACCTTCCGTTAGTATATCTCTAGAGAGGAATACACTGGGTTCAACAAGAACGTCTTGCAACCCGGCCACACATGATCGACCACTCATTTCGCTTGAGGGCATCGAATGTATTTCACCAACGGTTGGGATCAGCAACCGTTTTTCCGAATGGGACAACATCGAATAGAATAAGGAATTAAATGAATTTATCTAGATAGGTGATAATACACCCTAATGGGAGCTACCCCCAATTTTTGTCATTTCCAGTTGTTGAGGCCTGAGGCTACGATTACTTATCACTCATTGGTAACACTACCACTTTGAATGCCACATTATCATATCCGTTAATCATTAATTGATTTGCACAAATATATTCTGGATAATACGCTAAGTGAATAAATTCTCCGCCACCATATATATTTACACAGACCAACATATTCGATCATTGGAAATACTCTGTCAGACACTCGTCCATATAAGTTCGTTCTGGGATTGAACGAAATCGAAGGCACAATTTCCATAAATAGAAAAAGCCCTTGCACTTTACTCCGTCTTCTACTATCTTCATAAAATCTGAATCACAACGCTACTGCCAATACGGAGTGTTTCACGGATAATAATCCAACCGGTCTCTCAATACTGACAACGATATTGGCAAACACTTTAATAGTCGGTTATTTAACTATCGAAGAAAAACAAACAAACATTCATCCATAATATCAAACCATCACTAGGCCCGTTAATTAATATTTCATTAATTAATCACCCTTTTCATTTCCTTATCAATATTTGTTAAACAAATAATTTCAATTATCATCTTGGCCTTTTCGCTATTTGGGAAACATTTCCGTATATCGCCTTCTTTTATTTTTTTGCACTTAGAAAATATCCTTTACTTATAATTGGAAACATCCCAATTATTTATCTCTTCCATGACCGTTCACTTCTAAACTTAGGAAATATTATATTTCAAAAATTTCACTTATTTGGGTTAAAACGGATGTTGTGTAAAACCTCGTTACAGCAACCCAAAATACTGCATTCAATTAACTCTTATTCAAACATTTCTCTCTAAGACTGGATCCTGCTATTTATTGGTTAAATATGAAATCAAACAAGTTGGGGTATAACTACCTCTCAGACCTTGACTGAAAACATCCTTAACTTCAAAACGGACAAGACCACTTAACTCGAATAATCAACATCATAAACTAGTTATTCATTTTTAAACCCGCATACGTTTCTCTTTCTAATTTTATCAGATTTAATAATAGATTTCCCTTTTGTTTATAACATTCTATTTTAATTTCGTTTCCTTATCGAATTCCATATATATTGATTCATAATTATCAAATCTTCTTAAAATATTCTAACTCCTTAAATTTCCAGAAAATTTCGCCATAACCTCCTTTGTAGCGGTCGATAGTTCAAACCTCAACTCGCCTCTCTAGGCCCTTTCCATTCAAAAAGAAAATCAAAAAGCCAAGTGGCTTGCCGATTCGGCGTATAAAATCTCATATGGAATTTAAACATGTACTTATTGTCGGGCACATGAATTATAACGTTCATACACTTCATCGTATACCTGTCTAACCCATATACGTCCATTCCTATTTTGTTTCAACTCAATCGGCCATTTTAACTTAATTTTCTAATTTATCATTAATCGGCACTTTGCCTATTTCACTAT
>JASFAX010004196.1:0-40098 GCA_030737875.1 Allium sativum
GAATGGCCCGGATCTCCTATCGGACGACCTTTTCTGGGCCCGAAATCATCAATTACGGAGCAGAGCTCTGTAACTCTCGTAGCTCTCTGAATAAGCTTCAGTTTGAGCTTTGGTTCAACTCAATCGGACTTACGGTTTGAAAGTTATGCCTATTTCCGTGAACGGATGCAGAACCGGAAACTTGGATTTGGAATTAGCATATCCCTTTCGGATCGGATCGGCCTAGGAGGACCGGATCGGATTAAGACATCACTCCTTCACCAACTCAGCATCTTCCCTTCAACGCACAGGTGCCGGATCGGATTGGAGACCCCGGTTCGGATCGGGATGAGGCAGACCCGACCCGCCTGCATTAATCTACACAAAACTTCGCAATGTCTTCGGCTCCAAAGCTCCGCACCGGTTCGGATCGAGACCGAACCGATCCCCCTCGACTCTGCACAGAAGTGCACGCACGCTCTCTGCTAGAACAACCGGCTCGGTTCGGATCCAATCCGAACCGACTGGGCCTGCTGCTGCCACACTTCAGATTTGACTGATTCTCTTGCCATAACCACCTCCTACAAACACGGATCGGCCTCCACCTATCCTAGCACGACCTGAATACCACTTCTCCACTACTTCCGAGATCACCTCAACGCGTGCCACGTGCCCCTCCGATCCGAACCGATTCAGACTCCCTGGCACTCCTCTACGCCTATAAATACACGACAACATGGCCATTTCAAGGGACTTTTGGCACTTGTTCTGGAGGGATTCCACCATTATCGACACAAGGACTTTGTGAACATCGGAAGACCGCCCTCTAATCAATCAAAACACGAGGATTTCGTGTATAATCTTCCCTTTAATCTCCTCTTCTTCACTGTAAACACGAGGATTTCATGTATAAACTGCAAACAAACATCATTGTAATAGTTTACTTAAGATTTAAGAAACTATAAAGTGGACGTAGGCTTGGATTGAGCCCAACCACTATAAAAATATTGTGTGTATGCTTTACTTTTACTGCTTTTTCTGCATTGTTCGGTGATCGTGAGGTTGTCACGTTGAATTTGGGTGTTAATAACAAAATTTGGTCTAACATTTTCACACATTTTTGCTTTCTCTTCTTCGCAGGTATGGATTATACTTGCAGCTGGCAGGCCCGGATCGGCCTTGGATTTCTTCGATTATCCAGAACACATCTTCCTTCATTCAGCAAGATATGTTCTGGGGGGCAAAATGTTGACCCGCTTTTTAGTCAAAGCAGTCATACATGGAATCTCTTCTGAACAATACGCTCAAGTGTTGGGAATACCGTCAGAAGACAGCAAGCGATTTGGTTGAAATCGCATCACAAACAAAGAATGGCCCGGATCTCCTATCGGACGACCTTTTCTGGGCCCGAAATCATCAATTACGGAGCTGTGCTCAGTAATTCTCGTAGCTCTCTGAATAATCTTCAGTTTGAGCTTTGGTTCAACTCAATCGGGCTTACGGTTTGAATGTTATGCCCATTTCCGTGAACGGATGCAGAACCGGAAACTTGGATTTGGAATTAGCATATCCCTTTCGGATCGGATCGGCCTAGGAGGACCGGATCGGATTAAGACATCACTCCTTCACCAACTCAGCATCTTCCCTTCAACGCACAGGTGCCGGATCGGATTGGAGACCCCGGTTCGGATCGGGATGAGGCAGACCCGACCCGCCTGCATTAATCTACACAAAACTTCGCAATGTCTTCGGCTCCAAAGCTCCGCACCGGTTCGGATCGAGACCGAACCGATCCCCCTCGACTCTGCACAGAAGTGCACGCACGCTCTCTGCTAGAACAACCGGCTCGGTTCGGATCCAATCCGAACCGACTGGGCCTGCTGCTGCCACACTTCAGATTTGACTGATTCTCTTGCCATAACCACCTCCTACAAACACTGATCGGCCTCCACCTATCCTAGCACGACCTGAATACCACTTCTCCACTACTTCCGAGATCACCTCAGCGCGTGCCACGTGCCCCTCCGATCCGAACCGATTCAGACTCCCTGGCACTCCTCTACGCCTATAAATACACCACAACATGGCCATTTCAAGGGACTTTTGGCACTTGTTCTGGAGGGATTCCACCATTATCGACACAAGGACTTTGTGAACATCGGAAGACCGCCCTCTAATCAATCAAAACACGAGGATTTCGTGTATAATCTTCCCTTTAATCTCCTCTTCTTCACTGTAAACACGAGGATTTCATGTATAAACTGCAAACAAACATCATTGTAATAGTTTACTTAAGATTTAAGAAACTATAAAGTGGACGTAGGCTTGGATTGAGCCCAACCACTATAAAAATATTGTGTGTATGCTTTACTTTTACTGCTTTTTCTGCATTGTTCGGTGATCGTGAGGTTGTCACGTTGAATTTGGGTGTTAATACCAAAATTTGGTCTAACATTTTCACACATATTTGCTTTCTCTTCTTCGCAGGTATGGATTATACTTGTAGCTGGCAGGCCCGGATCGGCCTTGGATTTCTTCGATTATCCAGAACACATCTTCCTTCATTCAGCAAGATATGTTCTGGGGGGCAAAATGTTGACCCGCTTTTTAGTCAAAGCAGTCATACATGGAATCTCTTCTGAACAATACGCTCAAGTGTTGGGAATACCGTCAGAAGACAGCAAGCGATTTGGTTGAAATCGCATCACAAACAAAGAATGGCCCGGATCTCCTATCGGACGACCTTTTCTGGGCCCGAAATCATCAATTACGGATCTAAGGTCAGTAATTCTCGTAGCTCTCTGAATAATCTTCAGTTTGAGCTTTGGTTCAACTCAATCGGGCTTACGGTTTGAATGTTATGCCCATTTCCGTGAACGGATGCAGAACCGGAAACTTGGATTTGGAATTAGCATATCCCTTTCGGATCGGATCGGCCTAAGAAGAACCGGATCGGATTAAGACATCACTCCTTCACCAACTCAGCATCTTCCCTTCAACGCACAGGTGCCGGATCGGATTGGAGACCCCGGTTCGGATCGGGATGAGGCAGACCCGACCTGCCTGCATTAATCTACACAAAACTTCGCAATGTCTTCGGCTCCAAAGCTCCGCACCGGTTCGGATCGAGACCGAACCGATCCCCCTCGACTCTGCACAGAAGTGCACGCACGCTCTCTGCTAGAACAACCGGCTCGGTTCGGATCCAATCCGAACCGACTGGGCCTGCTGCTGCCACACTTCAGATTTGACTGATTCTCTTGCCATAACCACCTCCTACAAACACGGATCGGCCTCCACCTATCCTAGCACGACCTGAATACCACTTCTCCACTACTTCCGAGATCACCTCAGCGCGTGCCACGTGCCCCTCCGATCCGAACCGATTCAGACTCCCTGGCACTCCTCTACGCCTATAAATACACCACAACATGGCCATTTCAAGGGACTTTTGGCACTTGTTCTGGAGGGATTCCACCATTATCGACACAAGGACTTTGTGAACATCGGAAGACCGCCCTCTAATCAATCAAAACACGAGGATTTCGTGTATAATCTTCCCTTTAATCTCCTCTTCTTCACTGTAAACACGAGGATTTCATGTATAAACTGCAAACAAACATCATTGTAATAGTTTACTTAAGATTTAAGAAACTATAAAGTGGACGTAGGCTTGGATTGAGCCCAACCACTATAAAAATATTGTGTGTATGCTTTACTTTTACTGCTTTTTCTGCATTGTTCGGTGATCGTGAGGTTGTCACGTTGAATTTGGGTGTTAATAACAAAATTTGGTCTAACATTTTCACACATATTTGCTTTCTC
This sequence comes from Allium sativum, assembly GCA_030737875.1. NCBI lineage: Eukaryota > Viridiplantae > Streptophyta > Magnoliopsida > Asparagales > Amaryllidaceae > Allium > Allium sativum. Next base: position 3,805 of record JASFAX010004196.1, read on the forward strand.
TTCTTCGCAGGTATGGATTATACTTGCAGCTGGCAGGCCCGGATCGGCCTTGGATTTCTTCGATTATCCAGAACACATCTTCCTTCATTCAGCAAGATATGTTCTGGGGGGCAAAATGTTGACCCGCTTTTTAGTCAAAGCAGTCATACATGGAATCTCTTCTGAACAATACGCTCAAGTGTTGGGAATACCGTCAGAAGACAGCAAGCGATTTGGTTGAAATCGCATCACAAACAAAGAATGGCCCGGATCTCCTATCGGACGACCTTTTCTGGGCCCGAAATCATCAATTACGGAGCTGAGCTCAGTAATTCTCGTAGCTCTCTGAATAATCTTCAGTTTGAGCTTTGGTTCAACTCAATCGGGCTTACGGTTTGAATGTTATGCCCATTTCCGTGAACGGATGCAGAACCGGAAACTTGGATTTGGAATTAGCATATCCCTTTCGGATCGGATCGGCCTAGGAGGACCGGATCGGATTAAGACATCACTCCTTCACCAACTCAGCATCTTCCCTTCAACGCACAGGTGCCGGATCGGATTGGAGACCCCGGTTCGGATCGGGATGAGGCAGACCCGACCCGCCTGCATTAATCTACACAAAACTTCGCAATGTCTTCGGCTCCAAAGCTCCGCACCGGTTCGGATCGAGACCGAACCGATCCCCCTCGACTCTGCACAGAAGTGCACGCACGCTCTCTGCTAGAACAACCGGCTCGGTTCGGATCCAATCCGAACCGACTGGGCCTGCTGCTGCCACACTTCAGATTTGACTGATTCTCTTGCCATAACCACCTCCTACAAACACTGATCGGCCTCCACCTATCCTAGCACGACCTGAATACCACTTCTCCACTACTTCCGAGATCACCTCAGCGCGTGCCACGTGCCCCTCCGATCCGAACCGATTCAGACTCCCTGGCACTCCTCTACGCCTATAAATACACCACAACATGGCCATTTCAAGGGACTTTTGGCACTTGTTCTGGAGGGATTCCACCATTATCGACACAAGGACTTTGTGAACATCGGAAGACCGCCCTCTAATCAATCAAAACACGAGGATTTCGTGTATAATCTTCCCTTTAATCTCCTCTTCTTCACTGTAAACACGAGGATTTCATGTATAAACTGCAAACAAACATCATTGTAATAGTTTACTTAAGATTTAAGAAACTATAAAGTGGACGTAGGCTTGGATTGAGCCCAACCACTATAAAAATATTGTGTGTATGCTTTACTTTTACTGCTTTTTCTGCATTGTTCGGTGATCGTGAGGTTGTCACGTTGAATTTGGGTGTTAATACCAAAATTTGGTCTAACATTTTCACACATATTTGCTTTCTCTTCTTCGCAGGTATGGATTATACTTGTAGCTGGCAGGCCCGGATCGGCCTTGGATTTCTTCGATTATCCAGAACACATCTTCCTTCATTCAGCAAGATATGTTCTGGGGGGCAAAATGTTGACCCGCTTTTTAGTCAAAGCAGTCATACATGGAATCTCTTCTGAACAATACGCTCAAGTGTTGGGAATACCGTCAGAAGACAGCAAGCGATTTGGTTGAAATCGCATCACAAACAAAGAATGGCCCGGATCTCCTATCGGACGACCTTTTCTGGGCCCGAAATCATCAATTACGGATCTAAGGTCAGTAATTCTCGTAGCTCTCTGAATAATCTTCAGTTTGAGCTTTGGTTCAACTCAATCGGGCTTACGGTTTGAATGTTATGCCCATTTCCGTGAACGGATGCAGAACCGGAAACTTGGATTTGGAATTAGCATATCCCTTTCGGATCGGATCGGCCTAAGAAGAACCGGATCGGATTAAGACATCACTCCTTCACCAACTCAGCATCTTCCCTTCAACGCACAGGTGCCGGATCGGATTGGAGACCCCGGTTCGGATCGGGATGAGGCAGACCCGACCTGCCTGCATTAATCTACACAAAACTTCGCAATGTCTTCGGCTCCAAAGCTCCGCACCGGTTCGGATCGAGACCGAACCGATCCCCCTCGACTCTGCACAGAAGTGCACGCACGCTCTCTGCTAGAACAACCGGCTCGGTTCGGATCCAATCCGAACCGACTGGGCCTGCTGCTGCCACACTTCAGATTTGACTGATTCTCTTGCCATAACCACCTCCTACAAACACGGATCGGCCTCCACCTATCCTAGCACGACCTGAATACCACTTCTCCACTACTTCCGAGATCACCTCAGCGCGTGCCACGTGCCCCTCCGATCCGAACCGATTCAGACTCCCTGGCACTCCTCTACGCCTATAAATACACCACAACATGGCCATTTCAAGGGACTTTTGGCACTTGTTCTGGAGGGATTCCACCATTATCGACACAAGGACTTTGTGAACATCGGAAGACCGCCCTCTAATCAATCAAAACACGAGGATTTCGTGTATAATCTTCCCTTTAATCTCCTCTTCTTCACTGTAAACACGAGGATTTCATGTATAAACTGCAAACAAACATCATTGTAATAGTTTACTTAAGATTTAAGAAACTATAAAGTGGACGTAGGCTTGGATTGAGCCCAACCACTATAAAAATATTGTGTGTATGCTTTACTTTTACTGCTTTTTCTGCATTGTTCGGTGATCGTGAGGTTGTCACGTTGAATTTGGGTGTTAATAACAAAATTTGGTCTAACATTTTCACACATATTTGCTTTCTCTTCTTCGCAGGTATGGATTATACTTGCAGCTGGCAGGCCCGGATCGGCCTTGGATTTCTTCGATTATCCAGAACACATCTTCCTTCATTCAGCAAGATATGTTCTGGGGGGCAAAATGTTGACCCGCTTTTTAGTCAAAGCAGTCATACATGGAATCTCTTCTGAACAATACGCTCAAGTGTTGGGAATACCGTCAGAAGACAGCAAGCGATTTGGTTGAAATCGCATCACAAACAAAGAATGGCCCGGATCTCCTATCGGACGACCTTTTCTGGGCCCGAAATCATCAATTACGGAGCTGAGCTCAGTAATTCTCGTAGCTCTCTGAATAATCTTCAGTTTGAGCTTTGGTTCAACTCAATCGGGCTTACGGTTTGAATGTTATGCCCATTTCCGTGAACGGATGCAGAACCGGAAACTTGGATTTGGAATTAGCATATCCCTTTCGGATCGGATCGGCCTAGGAGGACCGGATCGGATTAAGACATCACTCCTTCACCAACTCAGCATCTTCCCTTCAACGCACAGGTGCCGGATCGGATTGGAGACCCCGGTTCGGATCGGGATGAGGCAGACCCGACCCGCCTGCATTAATCTACACAAAACTTCGCAATGTCTTCGGCTCCAAAGCTCCGCACCGGTTCGGATCGAGACCGAACCGATCCCCCTCGACTCTGCACAGAAGTGCACGCACGCTCTCTGCTAGAACAACCGGCTCGGTTCGGATCCAATCCGAACCGACTGGGCCTGCTGCTGCCACACTTCAGATTAGACTGATTCTCTTGCCATAACCACCTCCTACAAACACTGATCGGCCTCCACCTATCCTACCACGACCTGAATACCACTTCTCCACTACTTCCGAGATCACCTCAGCGCGTTCCACGTGCCCCTCCGATCCGAACCGATTCAGACTCCCTGGCACTCCTCTACGCCTATAAATACACCACAACATGGCCATTTCAAGGGACTTTTGGCACTTGTTCTGGAGGGATTCCACCATTATCGACACAAGGACTTTGTGAACATCGGAAGACCGCCCTCTAATCAATCAAAACACGAGGATTTCGTGTATAATCTTCCCTTTAATCTCCTCTTCTTCACTATAAACACGAGGATTTCATGTATAAACTGCAAACAAACATCATTGTAATAGTTTACTTAAGATTTAAGAAACTATAAAGTGGACGTAGGCTTGGATTGAGCCCAACCACTATAAAAATATTGTGTGTATGCTTTACTTTTACTGCTTTTTCTGCATTGTTCGGTGATCGTGAGGTTGTCACGTTGAATTTGGGTGTTAATACCAAAATTTGGTCTAACATTTTCACACATATTTGCTTTCTCTTCTTCGCAGGTATGGATTATACTTGCAGCTGGCAGGCCCGGATCGGCCTTGGATTTCTTCGATTATCCAGAACACATCTTCCTTCATTTAGCAAGATATGTTCTGGGGGGCAAAATGTTGACCCGCTTTTTAGTCAAAGCAGTCATACATGGAATCTCTTCTGAACAATACGCTCAAGTGTTGGGAATACCGTCAGAAGACAGCAAGCGATTTGGTTGAAATCGCATCACAAACAAAGAATGGCCCGGATCTCCTATCGGACGACCTTTTATGGGCCCGAAATCATCAATTACGGAGCTAAGCTCAGTAATTCTCGTAGCTCTCTGAATAATCTTCAGTTTGAGCTTTGGTTCAACTCAATCGGGCTTACGGTTTGAATGTTATGCCCATTTCCGTGAACGGATGCAGAACCGGAAACTTGGATTTGGAATTAGCATATCCCTTTCGGATCGGATCGGCCTAGGAGGACCGGATCGGATTAAGACATCACTCTTTCACCAACTCAGCATCTTCCCTTCAACGCACAGGTGCCGGATCGGATTGGAGACCCCGGTTCGGATCGGGATGAGGCAGACCCGACCCGCCTGCATTAATCTACACAAAACTTCGCAATGTCTTCGGCTCCAAAGCTCCGCACCGGTTCGGATCGAGACCGAACCGATCCCCCTCGACTCTGCACAGAAGTGCACGCACGCTCTCTGCTAGAACAACCGGCTCGGTTCGGATCCAATCCGAACCGACTGGGCCTGCTGCTGCCACACTTCAGATTTGACTGATTCTCTTGCCATAACCACCTCCTACAAACACTGATCGGCCTCCACCTATCCTAGCACGACCTGAATACCACTTCTCCACTACTTCCGAGATCACCTCAGCGCGTGCCACGTGCCCCTCTGATCCGAACCGATTCAGACTCCCTGGCACTCCTCTACGCCTATAAATACACCACAACATGGCCATTTCAAGGGACTTTTGGGACTTGTTCTGGAGGGATTCCACCATTATCGACACAAGGACTTTGTGAACAGCGGAAGACCGCCCTCTAATCAATCAAAACACGAGGATTTCGTGTATAATCTTCCCTTTAATCTCCTCTTCTTCACTGTAAACACGAGGATTTCATGTATAAACTGCAAACAAACGTCATTGTAATAGTTTACTTAAGATTTAAGAAACTATAAAGTGGACGTAGGCTTGGATTGAGCCCAACCACTATAAAAATATTGTGTGTATGCTTTACTTTTACTGCTTTTTCTGCATTGTTCGGTGATCGTGAGGTTGTCACGTTGAATTTGGGTGTTAATACCAAAATTTGGTCTAACATTTTCACACATATTTGCTTTCTCTTCTTCGCAGGTATGGATTATACTTGCAGCTGGCAGGCCCGGATCGGTCTTGGATTTCTTCGATTATCCAGAACACATCTTCCTTCATTCAGCAAGATATGTTCTGGGGGGCAAAATGTTGACCCGCTTTTTAGTCAAAGCAGTCGTACATGGAATCTCTTCTGAACAATACGCTCAAGTGTTGGGAATACCGTCAGAAGACAGCAAGCGATTTGGTTGAAATCGCATCACAAACAAAGAATGGCCCGGATCTCCTATCGGACGACCTTTTCTGGGCCCGAAATCATCAATTACGGAGCTAAGCTCTGTAATTCTCGTAGCTCTCTGAATAATCTTCAGTTTGAGCTTTGGTTCAACTCAATCGGGCTTACGGTTTGAATGTTATGCCCATTTCCGTGAACGGATGCAGAACCGGAAACTTGGATTTGGAATTAGCATATCCCTTTCGGATCGGATCGGCCTAGGAGGACCGGATCGGATTAAGACATCACTCCTTCACCAACTCAGCATCTTCCCTTCAACGCACAGGTGCCGGATCGGATTGGAGACCCCGGTTCGGATCGGGATGAGGCAGACCCGACCCGCCTGCATTAATCTACACAAAACTTCGCAATGTCTTCGGCTCCAAAGCTCCGCACCGGTTCGGATCGAGACCGAACCGATCCCCCTCGACTCTGCACAGAAGTGCACGCACGCTCTCTGCTAGAACAACCGGCTCGGTTCGGATCCAATCCGAACCGACTGGGCCTGCTGCTGCCACACTTCAGATTTGACTGATTCTCTTGCCATAACCACCTCCTACAAACACGGATCGGCCTCCACCTATCCTAGCACGACCTGAATACCACTTCTCCACTACTTCCGAGATCACCTCAGCGCGTGCCACGTGCCCCTCCGATCCGAACCGATTCAGACTCCCTGGCATTCCTCTACGCCTATAAATACACCACAACATGGCCATTTCAAGGGACTTTTGGGACTTGTTCTGGAGGGATTCCACCATTATCGACACAAGGACTTTGTGAACAGCGGAAGACCGCCCTCTAATCAATCAAAACACGAGGATTTCGTGTATAATCTTCCCTTTAATCTCCTCTTCTTCACTGTAAACACGAGGATTTCATGTATAAACTGCAAACAAACGTCATTGTAATAGTTTACTTAAGATTTAAGAAACTATAAAGTGGACGTAGGCTTGGATTGAGCCCAACCACTATAAAAATATTGTGTGTATGCTTTACTTTTACTGCTTTTTCTGCATTGTTCGGTGATCGTGAGGTTGTCACGTTGAATTTGGGTGTTAATACCAAAATTTGGTCTAACATTTTCACACATATTTGCTTTCTCTTCTTCGCAGGTATGGATTATACTTGCAGCTGGCAGGCCCGGATCGGCCTTGGATTTCTTCGATTATCCAGAACACATCTTCCTTCATTCAGCAAGATATGTTCTGGGGGGCAAAATGTTGACCCGCTTTTTAGTCAAAGCAGTCGTACATGGAATCTCTTCTGAACAATACGCTCAAGTGTTGGGAATACCGTCAGAAGACAGCAAGCGATTTGGTTGAAATCGCATCACAAACAAAGAATGGCCCGGATCTCCTATCGGACGACCTTTTCTGGGCCCGAAATCATCAATTACGGAGCTAAGCTCTGTAATTCTCGTAGCTCTCTGAATAATCTTCAGTTTGAGCTTTGGTTCAACTCAATCGGGCTTACGGTTTGAATGTTATGCCCATTTCCGTGAACGGATGCAGAACCGGAAACTTGGATTTGGAATTAGCATATCCCTTTCGGATCGGATCGGCCTAGGAGGACCGGATCGGATTAAGACATCACTCCTTCACCAACTCAGCATCTTCCCTTCAACGCACAGGTGCCGGATCGGATTGGAGACCCCGGTTCGGATCGGGATGAGGCAGACCCGACCCGCCTGCATTAATCTACACAAAACTTCGCAATGTCTTCGGCTCCAAAGCTCCGCACCGGTTCGGATCGAGACCGAACCGATCCCCCTCGACTCTGCACAGAAGTGCACGCACGCTCTCTGCTAGAACAACCGGCTCGGTTCGGATCCAATCCGAACCGACTGGGCCTGCTGCTGCCACACTTCAGATTTGACTGATTCTCTTGCCATAACCACCTCCTACAAACACGGATCGGCCTCCACCTATCCTAGCACGACCTGAATACCACTTCTCCACTACTTCCGAGATCACCTCAGCGCGTGCCACGTGCCCCTCCGATCCGAACCGATTCAGACTCCCTGGCATTCCTCTACGCCTATAAATACACAACAACATGGCCATTTCAAGGGACTTTTGGCACTTGTTCTGGAGGGATTCCACCATTATCGACACAAGGACTTTGTGAACAGCGGAAGACCGCCCTCTAATCAATCAAAACACGAGGATTTCGTGTATAATCTTCCCTTTAATCTCCTCTTCTTCACTGTAAACACGAGGATTTCATGTATAAACTGCAAACAAACGTCATTGTAATAGTTTACTTAAGATTTAAGAAACTATAAAGTGGACGTAGGCTTGGATTGAGCCCAACCACTATAAAAATATTGTGTGTACGCTTTACTTTTACTGCTTTTTCTGCATTGTTCGGTGATCGTGAGGTTGTCACGTTGAATTTGGGTGTTAATACCAAAATTTGGTCTAACATTTTCACACATATTTGCTTTCTCTTCTTCGCAGGTATGGATTATACTTGCAGCTGGCAGGCCCGGATCGGCCTTGGATTTCTTCGATTATCCAGAACACATCTTCCTTCATTCAGCAAGATATGTTCTGGGGGGCAAAATGTTGACCCGCTTTTTAGTCAAAGCAGTCATACATGGAATCTCTTCTGAACAATACGCTCAAGTGTTGGGAATACCGTCAGAAGACAGCAAGCGATTTGGTTGAAATCGCATCACAAACAAAGAATGGCCCGGATCTCCTATCGGACGACCTTTTCTGGGCCCGAAATCATCAATTACGGAGCTGAGCTCAGTAATTCTCGTAGCTCTCTGAATAATCTTCAGTTTGAGCTTTGGTTCAACTCAATCGGGCTTACGGTTTGAATGTTATGCCCATTTCCGTGAACGGATGCAGAACCGGAAACTTGGATTTGGAATTAGCATATCCCTTTCGGATCGGATCGGCCTAGGAGGACCGGATCGGATTAAGACATCACTCCTTCACCAACTCAGCATCTTCCCTTCAACGCACAGGTGCCGGATCGGATTGGAGACCCCGGTTCGGATCGGGATGAGGCAGACCCGACCCGCCTGCATTAATCTACACAAAACTTCGCAATGTCTTCGGCTCCAAAGCTCCGCACCGGTTCGGATCGAGACCGAACCGATCCCCCTCGACTCTGCACAGAAGTGCACGCACGCTCTCTGCTAGAACAACCGGCTCGGTTCGGATCCAATCCGAACCGACTGGGCCTGCTGCTGCCACACTTCAGATTTGACTGATTCTCTTGCCATAACCACCTCCTACAAACACTGATCGGCCTCCACCTATCCTAGCACGACCTGAATACCACTTCTCCACTACTTCCGAGATCACCTCAGCGCGTGCCACGTGCCCCTCCGATCCGAACCGATTCAGACTCCCTGGCACTCCTCTACGCCTATAAATACACCACAACATGGCCATTTCAAGGGACTTTTGGGACTTGTTCTGGAGGGATTCCACCATTATCGACACAAGGACTTTGTGAACAGCGGAAGACCGCCCTCTAATCAATCAAAACACGAGGATTTCGTGTATAATCTTCCCTTTAATCTCCTCTTCTTCACTGTAAACACGAGGATTTCATGTATAAACTGCAAACAAACGTCATTGTAATAATTTACTTAAGATTTAAGAAACTATAAAGTGGACGTAGGCTTGGATTGAGCCCAACCACTATAAAAATATTGTGTGTATGCTTTACTTTTACTGCTTTTTCTGCATTGTTCGGTGATCGTGAGGTTGTCACGTTGAATTTGGGTGTTAATACCAAAATTTGGTCTAACATTTTCACACATATTTGCTTTCTCTTCTTCGCAGGTATGGATTATACTTGCAGCTGGCAGGCCCGGATCGGCCTTGGATTTCTTCGATTATCCAGAACACATCTTCCTTCATTCAGCAAGATATGTTCTAGGGGGCAAAATGTTGACCCGCTTTTTAGTCAAAGCAGTCATACATGGAATCTCTTCTGAACAATACGCTCAAGTGTTGGGAATACCGTCAGAAGACAGCAAGCGATTTGGTTGAAATCGCATCACAAACAAAGAATGGCCCGGATCTCCTATCGGACGACCTTTTCTGGGCCCGAAATCATCAATTACGGAGCTGAGCTCTGTAATTCTCGTAGCTCTCTGAATAAGCTTCAGTTTGAGCTTTGGTTCAACTCAATCGGACTTACGGTTTGAAAGTTATGCCCATTTCCGTGAATGGATGCAGAACCGGAAACTTGGATTTGGAATTAGCATATCCCATTCGGATCGGATCGGCCTAGGAGGACCGGATCGGATTAAGACATCACTCCTTCACCAACTCAGCATCTTCCCTTCAACGCACAGGTGCCGGATCGGATTGGAGACCCCGGTTCGGATCGGGATGAGGCAGACCCGACCCGCCTGCATTAATCTACACAAAACTTCGCAATGTCTTCGGCTCCAAAGCTCCGCACCGGTTCGGATCGAGACCGAACCGATCCCCCTCGACTCTGCACAGAAGTGCACGCACGCTCTCTGCTAGAACAACCGGCTCGGTTCGGATCCAATCCGAACCGACTGGGCCTGCTGCTGCCACACTTCAGATTTGACTGATTCTCTTGCCATAACCACCTCCTACAAACACGGATCGGCCTCCACCTATCCTAGCACGACCTGAATACCACTTCTCCACTACTTCCGAGATCACCTCAGCGCGTGCCACGTGCCCCTCCGATCCGAACCGATTCAGACTCCCTGGCACTCCTCTACGCCTATAAATACACCACAACATGGCCATTTCAAGGGACTTTTGGCACTTGTTCTGGAGGGATTCCACCATTATCGACACAAGGACTTTGTGAACAGCGGAAGACCGCCCTCTAATCAATCAAAACACGAGGATTTCGTGTATAATCTTCCCTTTAATCTCCTCTTCTTCACTGTAAACACGAGGATTTCATGTATAAACTGCAAACAAACGTCATTGTAATAGTTTACTTAAGATTTAAGAAACTATAAAGTGGACGTAGGCTTGGATTGAGCCCAACCACTATAAAAATATTGTGTGTATGCTTTACTTTTACTACTTTTTCTGCATTGTTCGGTGATCGTGAGGTTGTCACGTTGAATTTGGGTGTTAATACCAAAATTTGGTCTAACATTTTCACACATATTTGCTTTCTCTCCTTCGCAGGTATGGATTATACTTGCAGCTGGCAGGCCCGGATCGGCCTTGGATTTCTTCGATTATCCAGAACACATCTTCCTTCATTCAGCAAGATATGTTCTGGGGGGCAAAATGTTGACCCGCTTTTTAGTCAAAGCAGTCATACATGGAATCTCTTCTGAACAATACGCTCAAATGTTGGGAATACCGTCAGAAGACAGCAAGCGATTTGGTTGAAATCGCATCACAAACAAAGAATGGCCCGGATCTCCTATCGGACGACCTTTGCTGGGCCCGAAATCATCAGTTACGGAGCTGATCTCTGTAATTCTCGTAGCTCTCTGAATAAGCTTCAGTTTGAGCTTTGGTTCAACTCAATCGGACTTACGGTTTGAAAGTTATGCCCATTTCCGTGAACGGATGCAGAACCGGAAACTTGGATTTGGAATTAGCATATCCCTTTCGGATCGGATCGGCCTAGGAGGACCGGATCGGATTAAGACATCACTCTTTCACCAACTCAGCATCTTCCCTTCAACGCACAGGTGCCGGATCGGATTGGAGACCCCGGTTCGGATCGGGATGAGGCAGACCCGACCCGCCTGCATTAATCTACACAAAACTTCGCAATGTCTTCGGCTCCAAAGCTCCGCACCGGTTCGGATCGAGACCGAACCGATCCCCCTCGACTCTGCACAGAAGTGCACGCACGCTCTCTGCTAGAACAACCGGCTCGGTTCGGATCCAATCCGAACCGACTGGGCCTGCTGCTGCCACACTTCAGATTTGACCGATTCTCTTGCCATAACCACCTCCTACAAACACTGATCGGCCTCCACCTATCCTAGCACGACCTGAATACCACTTCTCCACAACTTCCGAGATCACCTCAACGCGTGCCACGTGCCCCTCCGATCCGAACCGATTCAGACTCCCTGGCACTCCTCTACGCCTATAAATACACCACAACATGGCCATTTCAAGGGACTTTTGGCACTTGTTCTGGAGGGATTCCACCATTATCGACACAAGGACTTTGTGAACAGCGGAAGACCGCCCTCTAATCAATCAAAACACGAGGATTTCGTGTATAATCTTCCCTTTAATCTCCTCTTCTTCACTGTAAACACGAGGATTTCATGTATAAACTGCAAACAATCGTCATTGTAATAGTTTACTTAAGATTTAAGAAACTATAAAGTGGACGTAGGCTTGGATTGAGCCCAACCACTATAAAAATATTGTGTGTATGCTTTACTTTTACTGCTTTTTCTGCATTGTTCGGTGATCGTGAGGTTGAGGTTGTCACGTTGAATTTGGGTGTTAATACCAAAATTTGGTCTAACATTTTCACACATATTTGCTTTCTCTTCTTCGCAGGTATGGATTATACTTGCAGCTGGCAGGCCCGGATCGGCCTTGGATTTCTTCGATTATCCAGAACACATCTTCCTTCATTCAGCAAGATATGTTCTGGGGGGCAAAATGTTGACCCGCTTTTTAGTCAAAGCAGTCATACATGGAATCTCTTCTGAACAATACGCTCAAGTGTTGGGAATACCGTCAGAAGACAGCAAGCGATTTGGTTGAAATCGCATCACAAACAAAGAATGGCCCGGATCTCCTATCGGACGACCTTTTCTGGGCCCGAAATCATCAATTACGGAGCTGAGCTCAGTAATTCTCGTAGCTCTCTGAATAATCTTCAGTTTGAGCTTTGGTTCAACTCAATCGGGCTTACGGTTTGAATGTTATGCCCATTTCCGTGAACGGATGCAGAACCGGAAACTTGGATTTGGAATTAGCATATCCCTTTCGGATCGGATCGGCCTAGGAGGACCGGATCGGATTAAGACATCACTCCTTCACCAACTCAGCATCTTCCCTTCAACGCACAGGTGCCGGATCGGATTGGAGACCCCGGTTCGGATCGGGATGAGGCAGACCCGACCCGCCTGCATTAATCTACACAAAACTTCGCAATGTCTTCGGCTCCAAAGCTCCGCACCGGTTCGGATCGAGACCGAACCGATCCCCCTCGACTCTGCACAGAAGTGCACGCACGCTCTCTGCTAGAACAACCGGCTCGGTTCGGATCCAATCCGAACCGACTGGGCCTGCTGCTGCCACACTTCAGATTTGACCGATTCTCTTGCCATAACCACCTCCTACAAACACTGATCGGCCTCCACCTATCCTAGCACGACCTGAATACCACTTCTCCACTACTTCCGAGATCACCTCAACGCGTGCCACGTGCCCCTCCGATCCGAACCGATTCAGACTCCCTGGCACTCCTCTACGCCTATAAATACACCACAACATGGCCATTTCAAGGGACTTTTGGCACTTGTTCTGGAGGGATTCCACCATTATCGACACAAGGACTTTGTGAACAGCGGAAGACCGCCCTCTAATCAATCAAAACACGAGGATTTCGTGTATAATCTTCCCTTTAATCTCCTCTTCTTCACTGTAAACACGAGGATTTCATGTATAAACTGCAAACAAACGTCATTGTAATAGTTTACTTAAGATTTAAGAAACTATAAAGTGGACGTAGGCTTGGATTGAGCCCAACCACTATAAAAATATTGTGTGTATGCTTTACTTTTACTGCTTTTTCTGCATTGTTCGGTGATCGTGAGGTTGTCACGTTGAATTTGGGTGTTAATACCAAAATTTGGTCTAACATTTTCACACATATTTGCTTTCTCTTCTTCGTAGGTATGGATTATACTTGCAGCTGGCAGGCCCGGATCGGCCTTGGATTTCTTCGATTATCCAGAACACATCTTCCTTCATTCAGCAAGATATGTTCTGGGGGGCAAAATGTTGACCCGCTTTTTAGTCAAAGCAGTCATACATGGAATCTCTTCTGAACAATACGCTCAAGTGTTGGGAATACCGTCAGAAGACAGCAAGCGATTTGGTTGAAATCGCATCACAAACAAAGAATGGCCCGGATCTCCTATCGGACGACCTTTTCTGGGCCCGAAATCATCAATTACGGAGCTGAGCTCAGTAATTCTCGTAGCTCTCTGAATAATCTTCAGTTTGAGCTTTGGTTCAACTCAATCGGGCTTACGGTTTGAATGTTATGCCCATTTCCGTGAACGGATGCAGAACCGGAAACTTGGATTTGGAATTAGCATATCCCTTTCGGATCGGATCGGCCTAGGAGGACCGGATCGGATTAAGACATCACTCCTTCACCAACTCAGCATCTTCCCTTCAACGCACAGGTGCCGGATCGGATTGGAGACCCCGGTTCGGATCGGGATGAGGCAGACCCGACCCGCCTGCATTAATCTACACAAAACTTCGCAATGTCTTCGGCTCCAAAGCTCCGCACCGGTTCGGATCGAGACCGAACCGATCCCCCTCGACTCTGCACAGAAGTGCACGCACGCTCTCTGCTAGAACAACCGGCTCGGTTCGGATCCAATCCGAACCGACTGGGCCTGCTGCTGCCACACTTCAGATTTGACCGATTCTCTTGCCATAACCACCTCCTACAAACACTGATCGGCCTCCACCTATCCTAGCACGACCTGAATACCACTTCTCCACAACTTCCGAGATCACCTCAACGCGTGCCACGTGCCCCTCCGATCCGAACCGATTCAGACTCCCTGGCACTCCTCTACGCCTATAAATACACCACAACATGGCCATTTCAAGGGACTTTTGGCACTTGTTCTGGAGGGATTCCACCATTATCGACACAAGGACTTTGTGAACAGCGGAAGACCGCCCTCTAATCAATCAAAACACGAGGATTTCGTGTATAATCTTCCCTTTAATCTCCTCTTCTTCACTGTAAACACGAGGATTTCATGTATAAACTGCAAACAAACGTCATTGTAATAGTTTACTTAAGATTTAAGAAACTATAAAGTGGACGTAGGCTTGGATTGAGCCCAACCACTATAAAAATATTGTGTGTATGCTTTACTTTTACTGCTTTTTCTGCATTGTTCGGTGATCGTGAGGTTGTCACGTTGAATTTGGGTGTTAATACCAAAATTTGGTCTAACATTTTCACACATATTTGCTTTCTCTTCTTCGCAGGTATGGATTATACTTGCAGCTGGCAGGCCCGGATCGGCCTTGGATTTCTTCGATTATCCAGAACACATCTTCCTTCATTCAGCAAGATATGTTCTGGGGGGCAAAATGTTGACCCGCTTTTTAGTCAAAGCAGTCATACATGGAATCTCTTCTGAACAATACGCTCAAGTGTTGGGAATACCGTCAGAAGACAGCAAGCGATTTGGTTGAAATCGCATCACAAACAAAGAATGGCCCGGATCTCCTATCGGACGACCTTTTCTGGGCCCGAAATCATCAATTACGGAGCTGAGCTCAGTAATTCTCGTAGCTCTCTGAATAAGCTTCAGTTTGAGCTTTGGTTCAACTCAATCGGGCTTACGGTTTGAAAGTTATGCCCATTTCCGTGAACGGATGCAAAACCGGAAACTTGGATTTGGAATTAGCATATCCCTTTCGGATCGGATCGGCCTAGGAGGACCGGATCGGATTAAGACATCACTCCTTCACCAACTCAGCATCTTCCCTTCAACGCACAGGTGCCGGATCGGATTGGAGACCCCGGTTCGGATCGGGATGAGGCAGACCCGACCCGCCTGCATTAATCTACACAAAACTTCGCAATGTCTTCGGCTCCAAAGCTCCGCACCGGTTCGGATCGAGACCGAACCGATCCCCCTCGACTCTGCACAGAAGTGCACGCACGCTCTCTGCTAGAACAACCGGCTCGGTTCGGATCCAATCCGAACCGAGTGGGCCTGCTGCTGCCACACTTCAGATTTGACTGATTCTCTTGCCATAACCACCTCCTACAAACACGGATCGGCCTCCACCTATCCTAGCACGACCTGAATACCACTTCTCCACTACTTCCGAGATCACCTCAGCGCGTGCCACGTGCCCCTCCGATCCGAACCGATTCAGACTCCCTGGCACTCCTCTACGCCTATAAATACACCACAACATGGCCATTTCAAGGGACTTTTGGCACTTGTTCTGGAGGGATTCCACCATTATCGACACAAGGACTTTGTGAACAGCGGAAGACCGCCCTCTAATCAATCAAAACACGAGGATTTCGTCTATAATCTTCCCTTTAATCTCCTCTTCTTCACTGTAAACACGAGGATTTCATGTATAAACTGCAAACAAACGTCATTGTAATAGTTTACTTAAGATTTAAGAAACTATAAAGTGGACGTAGGCTTGGATTGAGCCCAACCACTATAAAAATATTGTGTGTATGCTTTACTTTTACTGCTTTTTCCGCATTGTTCGGTGATCGTGAGGTTGTCACGTTGAATTTGGGTGTTAATACCAAAATTTGGTCTAACATTTTCACACATATTTGCTTTCTCTTCTTCGCAGGTATGGATTATACTTGCAGCTGGCAGGCCCGGATCGGCCTTGGATTTCTTCGATTATCCAGAACACATCTTCCTTCATTCAGCAAGATATGTTCAGGGGGGCAAAATGTTGACCCGCTTTTTAGTCAAAGCAGTCATACATGGAATCTCTTCTGAACAATACGCTCAAGTGTTGGGAATACCGTCAGAAGACAGCAAGCGATTTGGTTGAAATCGCATCACAAACAAAGAATGGCCCGGATCTCCTATCGGACGACCTTTTCTGGGCCCGAAATCATCAATTACGGAGCTAAGCTCAGTAATTCTCGTAGCTCTCTGAATAATCTTCAGTTTGAGCTTTGGTTCAACTCAATCGGGCTTACGGTTTGAATGTTATGCCCATTTCCGTGAACGGATGCAGAACCGGAAACTTGGATTTGGAATTAGCATATCCCTTTCGGATCGGATCGGCCTAGGAGGACCGGATCGGATTAAGACATCACTCCTTCACCAACTCAGCATCTTCCCTTCAACGCACAGGTGCCGGATCGGATTGGAGACCCCGGTTCGGATCGGGATGAGGCAGACCCGACCCGCCTGCATTAATCTACACAAAACTTCGCAATGTCTTCGGCTCCAAAGCTCCGCACCGGTTCGGATCGAGACCGAACCGATCCCCCTCGACTCTGCACAGAAGTGCACGCACGCTCTCTGCTAGAACAACCGGCTCGGTTCGGATCCAATCCGAACCGACTGGGCCTGCTGCTGCCACACTTCAGATTTGACCGATTCTCTTGCCATAACCACCTCCTACAAACACTGATCGGCCTCCACCTATCCTAGCACGACCTGAATACCACTTCTCCACAACTTCCGAGATCACCTCAACGCGTGCCACGTGCCCCTCCGATCCGAACCGATTCAGACTCCCTGGCACTCCTCTACGCCTATAAATACACCACAACATGGCCATTTCAAGGGACTTTTGGCACTTGTTCTGGAGGGATTCCACCATTATCGACACAAGGACTTTGTGAACAGCGGAAGACCGCCCTCTAATCAATCAAAACACGAGGATTTCGTGTATAATCTTCCCTTTAATCTCCTCTTCTTCACTGTAAACACGAGGATTTCATGTATAAACTGCAAACAAACGTCATTGTAATAGTTTACTTAAGATTTAAGAAACTATAAAGTGGACGTAGGCTTGGATTGAGCCCAACCACTATAAAAATATTGTGTGTATGCTTTACTTTTACTGCTTTTTCTGCATTGTTCGGTGATCGTGAGGTTGTCACGTTGAATTTGGGTGTTAATACCAAAATTTGGTCTAACATTTTCACACATATTTGCTTTCTCTTCTTCGTAGGTATGGATTATACTTGCAGCTGGCAGGCCCGGATCGGCCTTGGATTTCTTCGATTATCCAGAACACATCTTCCTTCATTCAGCAAGATATGTTCTGGGGGGCAAAATGTTGACCCGCTTTTTAGTCAAAGCAGTCATACATGGAATCTCTTCTGAACAATACGCTCAAGTGTTGGGAATACCGTCAGAAGACAGCAAGCGATTTGGTTGAAATCGCATCACAAACAAAGAATGGCCCGGATCTCCTATCGGACGACCTTTTCTGGGCCCGAAATCATCAATTACGGAGCTGAGCTCAGTAATTCTCGTAGCTCTCTGAATAATCTTCAGTTTGAGCTTTGGTTCAACTCAATCGGGCTTACGGTTTGAATGTTATGCCCATTTCCGTGAACGGATGCAGAACCGGAAACTTGGATTTGGAATTAGCATATCCCTTTCGGATCGGATCGGCCTAGGAGGACCGGATCGGATTAAGACATCACTCCTTCACCAACTCAGCATCTTCCCTTCAACGCACAGGTGCCGGATCGGATTGGAGACCCCGGTTCGGATCGGGATGAGGCAGACCCGACCCGCCTGCATTAATCTACACAAAACTTCGCAATGTCTTCGGCTCCAAAGCTCCGCACCGGTTCGGATCGAGACCGAACCGATCCCCCTCGACTCTGCACAGAAGTGCACGCACGCTCTCTGCTAGAACAACCGGCTCGGTTCGGATCCAATCCGAACCGACTGGGCCTGCTGCTGCCACACTTCAGATTTGACCGATTCTCTTGCCATAACCACCTCCTACAAACACTGATCGGCCTCCACCTATCCTAGCACGACCTGAATACCACTTCTCCACAACTTCCGAGATCACCTCAACGCGTGCCACGTGCCCCTCCGATCCGAACCGATTCAGACTCCCTGGCACTCCTCTACGCCTATAAATACACCACAACATGGCCATTTCAAGGGACTTTTGGCACTTGTTCTGGAGGGATTCCACCATTATCGACACAAGGACTTTGTGAACAGCGGAAGACCGCCCTCTAATCAATCAAAACACGAGGATTTCGTGTATAATCTTCCCTTTAATCTCCTCTTCTTCACTGTAAACACGAGGATTTCATGTATAAACTGCAAACAAACATCATTGTAATAGTTTACTTAAGATTTAAGAAACTATAAAGTGGACGTAGGCTTGGATTGAGCCCAACCACTATAAAAATATTGTGTGTATGCTTTACTTTTACTGCTTTTTCTGCATTGTTCGGTGATCGTGAGGTTGTCACGTTGAATTTGGGTGTTAATACCAAAATTTGGTCTAACATTTTCACACATATTTGCTTTCTCTTCTTCGCAGGTATGGATTATACTTGCAGCTGGCAGGCCCGGATCGGCCTTGGATTTCTTCGATTATCCAGAACACATCTTCCTTCATTCAGCAAGATATGTTCTGGGGGGCAAAATGTTGACCCGCTTTTTAGTCAAAGCAGTCATACATGGAATCTCTTCTGAACAATACGCTCAAGTGTTGGGAATACCGTCAGAAGACAGCAAGCGATTTGGTTGAAATCGCATCACAAACAAAGAATGGCCCGGATCTCCTATCGGACGACCTTTTCTGGGCCCGAAATCATCAATTACGGAGCTGAGCTCAGTAATTCTCGTAGCTCTCTGAATAATCTTCAGTTTGAGCTTTGGTTCAACTCAATCGGGCTTACGGTTTGAATGTTATGCCCATTTCCGTGAACGGATGCAGAACCGGAAACTTGGATTTGGAATTAGCATATCCCTTTCGGATCGGATCGGCCTAGGAGGACCGGATCGGATTAAGACATCACTCCTTCACCAACTCAGCATCTTCCCTTCAACGCACAGGTGCCGGATCGGATTGGAGACCCCGGTTCGGATCGGGATGAGGCAGACCCGACCCGCCTGCATTAATCTACACAAAACTTCGCAATGTCTTCGGCTCCAAAGCTCCGCACCGGTTCGGATCGAGACCGAACCGATCCCCCTCGACTCTGCACAGAAGTGCACGCACGCTCTCTGCTAGAACAACCGGCTCGGTTCGGATCCAATCCGAACCGACTGGGCCTGCTGCTGCCACACTTCAGATTTGACTGATTCTCTTGCCATAACCACCTCCTACAAACACGGATCGGCCTCCACCTATCCTAGCACGACCTGAATACCACTTCTCCACTACTTCCGAGATCACCTCAGCGCGTGCCACGTGCCCCTCCGATCCGAACCGATTCAGACTCCCTGGCACTCCTCTACGCCTATAAATACACCACAACATGGCCATTTCAAGGGACTTTTGGCACTTGTTCTGGAGGGATTCCACCATTATCGACACAAGGACTTTGTGAACAGCGGAAGACCGCCCTCTAATCAATCAAAACACGAGGATTTCGTGTATAATCTTCCCTTTAATCTCCTCTTCTTCACTGTAAACACGAGGATTTCATGTATAAACTGCAAACAAACGTCATTGTAATAGTTTACTTAAGATTTAAGAAACTATAAAGTGGACGTAGGCTTGGATTGAGCCCAACCACTATAAAAATATTGTGTGTATGCTTTACTTTTACTGCTTTTTCTGCATTGTTCGGTGATCGTGAGGTTGTCGCGTTGAATTTGGGTGTTAATACCAAAATTTGGTCTAACATTTTCACACATATTTGCTTTCTCTTCTTCGCAGGTATGGATTATACTTGCAGCTGGCAGGCCCGGATCGGCCTTGGATTTCTTCGATTATCCAGAACACATCTTCCTTCATTCAGCAAGATATGTTCTGGGGGGCAAAATGTTGACCCGCTTTTTAGTCAAAGCAGTCATACGTGGAATCTCTTCTGAACAATACGCTCAAGTGTTGGGAATACCGTCAGAAGACAGCAAGCGATTTGGTTGAAATCGCATCACAAACAAAGAATGGCCCGGATCTCCTATCGGACGACCTTTTCTGGGCCCGAAATCATCAGTTACGGAGCTGAGCTCAGTAATTCTCGTAGCTCTCTGAATAATCTTCAGTTTGAGCTTTGGTTCAACTCAATCGGGCTTACGGTTTGAATGTTATGCCCATTTCCGTGAACGGATGCAGAACCGGAAACTTGGATTTGGAATTAGCATATCCCTTTCGGATCGGATCGGCCTAGGAGGACCGGATCGGATTAAGACATCACTCCTTCACCAACTCAGCATCTTCCCTTCAACGCACAGGTGCCGGATCGGATTGGAGACCCCGGTTCGGATCGGGATGAGGCAGACCCGACCCGCCTGCATTAATCTACACAAAACTTCGCAATGTCTTCGGCTCCAAAGCTCCGCACCGGTTCGGATCGAGACCGAACCGATCCCCCTCGACTCTGCACAGAAGTGCACGCACGCTCTCTGCTAGAACAACCGGCTCGGTTCGGATCCAATCCGAACCGACTGGGCCTGCTGCTGCCACACTTCAGATTTGACTGATTCTCTTGCCATAACCACCTCCTACAAACACTGATCGGCCTCCACCTATCCTAGCACGACCTGAATACCACTTCTCCACTACTTCCGAGATCACCTCAGCGCGTGCCACGTGCCCCTCCGATCCGAACCGATTCAGACTCCCTGGCACTCCTCTACGCCTATAAATACACCACAACATGGCCATTTCAAGGGACTTTTGGCACTTGTTCTGGAGGGATTCCACCATTATTGACACAAGGACTTTGTGAACAGCGGAAGACCGCCCTCTAATCAATCAAAACACGAGGATTTCGTGTATTATCTTCCCTTTAATCTCCTCTTCTTCACTGTAAACACGAGGATTTCATGTATAAACTGCAAACAAACGTCATTGTAATAGTTTACTTAAGATTTAAGAAACTATAAAGTGGACGTAGGCTTGGATTGAGCCCAACCACTATAAAAATATTGTGTGTATGCTTTACTTTTACTGCTTTTTCTGCATTGTTCGGTGATCGTGAGGTTGTCGCGTTGAATTTGGGTGTTAATACCAAAATTTGGTCTAACATTTTCACACATATTTGCTTTCTCTTCTTCGCAGGTATGGATTATACTTGCAGCTGGCAGGCCCGGATCGGCCTTGGATTTCTTCGATTATCCAGAACACATCTTCCTTCATTCAGCAAGATATGTTCTGGGGGGCAAAATGTTGACCCGCTTTTTAGTCAAAGCAGTCATACGTGGAATCTCTTCTGAACAATACGCTCAAGTGTTGGGAATACCGTCAGAAGACAGCAAGCGATTTGGTTGAAATCGCATCACAAACAAAGAATGGCCCGGATCTCCTATCGGACGACCTTTTCTGGGCCCGAAATCATCAGTTACAGAGCTGAGCTCTGTACTTCTCGTAGCTCTCTGAATAAGCTTCAGTTTGAGCTTTGGTTCAACTCAATCGGGCTTACGGTTTGAAAGTTATGCCCATTTCCGTGAATGGATGCAGAACCGGAAACTTGGATTTGGAATTAGCATATCCCATTCGGATCGGATCGGCCTAGGAGGACCGGATCGGATTAAGACATCACTCCTTCACCAACTCAGCATCTTCCCTTCAACGCACAGGTGCCGGATCGGATTGGAGACCCCGGTTCGGATCGGGATGAGGCAGACCCGACCCGCCTGCATTAATCTACACAAAACTTCGCAATGTCTTCGGCTCCATAGCTCCGCACCGGTTCGGATCGAGACCGAACCGATCCCCCTCGACTCTGCACAGAAGTGCACGCACGCTCTCTGCTAGAACAACCGGCTCGGTTCGGATCCAATCCGAACCGACTGGGCCTGCTGCTGCCACACTTCAGATTTGACTGATTCTCTTGCCATAACCACCTCCTACAAACACGGATCGGCCTCCACCTATCCTAGCACGACCTGAATACCACTTCTCCACTACTTCCGAGATCACCTCAGCGCGTGCCACGTGCCCCTCCGATCCGAACCGATTCAGACTCCCTGGCACTCCTCTACGCCTATAAATACACCACAACATGGCCATTTCAAGGGACTTTTGGCACTTGTTCTGGAGGGATTCCACCATTATCGACACAAGGACTTTGTGAACAGCGGAAGACCGCCCTCTAATCAATCAAAACACGAGGATTTCGTGTATAATCTTCCCTTTAATCTCCTCTTCTTCACTGTAAACACGAGGATTTCATGTATAAACTGCAAACAAACGTCATTGTAATAGTTTACTTAAGATTTAAGAAACTATAAAGTGGACGTAGGCTTGGATTGAGCCCAACCACTATAAAAATATTGTGTGTATGCTTTACTTTTACTGCTTTTTCTGCATTGTTCGGTGATCGTGAGGTTGTCGCGTTGAATTTGGGTGTTAATACCAAAATTTGGTCTAACATTTTCACACATATTTGCTTTCTCTTCTTCGCAGGTATGGATTATACTTGCAGCTGGCAGGCCCGGATCGGCCTTGGATTTCTTCGATTATCCAGAACACATCTTCCTTCATTCAGCAAGATATGTTCTGGGGGGCAAAATGTTGACCCGCTTTTTAGTCAAAGCAGTCATACGTGGAATCTCTTCTGAACAATACGCTCAAGTGTTGGGAATACCGTCAGAAGACAGCAAGCGATTTGGTTGAAATCGCATCACAAACAAAGAATGGCCCGGATCTCCTATCGGACGACCTTTTCTGGGCCCGAAATCATCAGTTACGGAGCTGAGCTCAGTAATTCTCGTAGCTCTCTGAATAATTTTCAGTTTGAGCTTTGGTTCAACTCAATCGGGCTTACGGTTTGAATGTTATGCCCATTTCCGTGAACGGATGCAGAACCGGAAACTTGGATTTGGAATTAGCATATCCCTTTCGGATCGGATCGGCCTAGGAGGACCGGATCGGATTAAGACATCACTCCTTCACCAACTCAGCATCTTCCCTTCAACGCACAGGTGCCGGATCGGATTGGAGACCCCGGTTCGGATCGGGATGAGGCAGACCCGACCCGCCTGCATTAATCTACACAAAACTTCGCAATGTCTTCGGCTCCAAAGCTCCGCACCGGTTCGGATCGAGACCGAACCGATCCCCCTCGACTCTGCACAGAAGTGCACGCACGCTCTCTGCTAGAACAACCGGCTCGGTTCGGATCCAATCCGAACCGACTGGGCCTGCTGCTGCCACACTTCAGATTTGACTGATTCTCTTGCCATAACCACCTCCTACAAACACTGATCGGCCTCCACCTATCCTAGCACGACCTGAATACCACTTCTCCACTACTTCCGAGATCACCTCAGCGCGTGCCACGTGCCCCTCCGATCCGAACCGATTCAGACTCCCTGGCACTCCTCTACGCCTATAAATACACCACAACATGGCCATTTCAAGGGACTTTTGGCACTTGTTCTGGAGGGATTCCACCATTATTGACACAAGGACTTTGTGAACAGCGGAAGACCGCCCTCTAATCAATCAAAACACGAGGATTTCGTGTATAATCTTCCCTTTAATCTCCTCTTCTTCACTGTAAACACGAGGATTTCATGTATAAACTGCAAACAAACGTCATTGTAATAGTTTACTTAAGATTTAAGAAACTATAAAGTGGACGTAGGCTTGGATTGAGCCCAACCACTATAAAAATATTGTGTGTATGCTTTACTTTTACTGCTTTTTCTGCATTGTTCGGTGATCGTGAGGTTGTCGCGTTGAATTTGGGTGTTAATACCAAAATTTGGTCTAACATTTTCACACATATTTGCTTTCTCTTCTTCGCAGGTATGGATTATACTTGCAGCTGGCAGGCCCGGATCGGCCTTGGATTTCTTCGATTATCCAGAACACATCTTCCTTCATTCAGCAAGATATGTTCTGGGGGGCAAAATGTTGACCCGCTTTTTAGTCAAAGCAGTCATACGTGGAATCTCTTCTGAACAATACGCTCAAGTGTTGGGAATACCGTCAGAAGACAGCAAGCGATTTGGTTGAAATCGCATCACAAACAAAGAATGGCCCGGATCTCCTATCGGACGACCTTTTCTGGGCCCGAAATCATCAGTTACGGAGCTGAGCTCTGTACTTCTCGTAGCTCTCTGAATAAGCTTCAGTTTGAGCTTTGGTTCAACTCAATCGGGCTTACGGTTTGAAAGTTATGCCCATTTCCGTGAATGGATGCAGAACCGGAAACTTGGATTTGGAATTAGCATATCCCATTCGGATCGGATCGGCCTAGGAGGACCGGATCGGATTAAGACATCACTCCTTCACCAACTCAGCATCTTCCCTTCAACGCACAGGTGCCGGATCGGATTGGAGACCCCGGTTCGGATCGGGATGAGGCAGACCCGACCCGCCTGCATTAATCTACACAAAACTTCGCAATGTCTTCGGCTCCAAAGCTCCGCACCGGTTCGGATCGAGACCGAACCGATCCCCCTCGACTCTGCATAGAAGTGCACGCACGCTCTCTGCTAGAACAACCGGCTCGGTTCGGATCCAATCCGAACCGACTGGGCCTGCTGCTGCCACACTTCAGATTTGACTGATTCTCTTGCCATAACCACCTCCTACAAACACTGATCGGCCTCCACCTATCCTAGCACGACCTGAATACCACTTCTCCACTACTTCCGAGATCACCTCAGCGCGTGCCACGTGCCCCTCCGATCCGAACCGATTCAGACTCCCTGGCACTCCTCTACGCCTATAAATACACCACAACATGGCCATTTCAAGGGACTTTTGGCACTTGTTCTGGAGGGATTCCACCATTATTGACACAAGGACTTTGTGAACAGCGGAAGACCGCCCTCTAATCAATCAAAACACGAGGATTTCGTGTATAATCTTCCCTTTAATCTCCTCTTCTTCACTGTAAACACGAGGATTTCATGTATAAACTGCAAACAAACGTCATTGTAATAGTTTACTTAAGATTTAAGAAACTATAAAGTGGACGTAGGCTTGGATTGAGCCCAACCACTATAAAAATATTGTGTGTATGCTTTACTTTTACTGCTTTTTCTGCATTGTTCGGTGATCGTGAGGTTGTCGCGTTGAATTTGGGTGTTAATACCAAAATTTGGTCTAACATTTTCACACATATTTGCTTTCTCTTCTTCGCAGGTATGGATTATACTTGCAGGTGGCAGGCCCGGATCGGCCTTGGATTTCTTCGATTATCCAGAACACATCTTCCTTCATTCAGCAAGATATGTTCTGGGGGGCAAAATGTTGACCCGCTTTTTAGTCAAAGCAGTCATACGTGGAATCTCTTCTGAACAATACGCTCAAGTGTTGGGAATACCGTCAGAAGACAGCAAGCGATTTGGTTGAAATCGCATCACAAACAAAGAATGGCCCGGATCTCCTATCGGACGACCTTTTCTGGGCCCGAAATCATCAGTTACGGAGCTGAGCTCTGTACTTCTCGTAGCTCTCTGAATAAGCTTCAGTTTGAGCTTTGGTTCAACTCAATCGGGCTTACGGTTTGAAAGTTATGCCCATTTCCGTGAATGGATGCAGAACCGGAAACTTGGATTTGGAATTAGCATATCCCATTCGGATCGGATCGGCCTAGGAGGACCGGATCGGATTAAGACATCACTCCTTCACCAACTCAGCATCTTCCCTTCAACGCACAGGTGCCGGATCGGATTGGAGACCCCGGTTCGGATCGGGATGAGGCAGACCCGACCCGCCTGCATTAATCTACACAAAACTTCGCAATGTCTTCGGCTCCAAAGCTCCGCACCGGTTCGGATCGAGACCGAACCGATCCCCCTCGACTCTGCACAGAAGTGCACGCACGCTCTCTGCTAGAACAACCGGCTCGGTTCGGATCCAATCCGAACCGACTGGGCCTGCTGCTGCCACACTTCAGATTTGACTGATTCTCTTGCCATAACCACCTCCTACAAACACGGATCGGCCTCCACCTATCCTAGCACGACCTGAATACCACTTCTCCACTACTTCCGAGATCACCTCAGCGCGTGCCACGTGCCCCTCCGATCCGAACCGATTCAGACTCCCTGGCACTCCTCTACACCTATAAATACACCACAACATGGCCATTTCAAGGGACTTTTGGCACTTGTTCTGGAGGGATTCCACCATTATCGACACAAGGACTTTGTGAACAGCGGAAGACCGCCCTCTAATCAATCAAAACACGAGGATTTCGTGTATAATCTTCCCTTTAATCTCCTCTTCTTCACTGTAAACACGAGGATTTCATGTATAAACTGCAAACAAACGTCATTGTAATAGTTTACTTAAGATTTAAGAAACTATAAAGTGGACGTAGGCTTGGATTGAGCCCAACCACTATAAAAATATTGTGTGTATGCTTTACTTTTACTGCTTTTTCTGCATTGTTCGGTGATCGTGAGGTTGTCACGTTGAATTTGGGTGTTAATACCAAAATTTGGTCTAACATTTTCACACATATTTGCTTTCTCTTCTTCGCAGGTATGGATTATACTTGCAGCTGCCAGGCCCGGATCGGCCTTGGATTTCTTCGATTATCCAGAACACAACTTCCTTCATTCAGCAAGATATGTTCTGGGGGGCAAAATGTTGACCCGCTTTTTAGTCAAAGCAGTCATACATGGAATCTCTTCTGAACAATACGCTCAAGTGTTGGGAATACCGTCAGAAGACAGCAAGCGATTTGGTTGAAATCGCATCACAAACAAAGAATGGCCCGGATCTCCTATCGGACGACCTTTTCTGGGCCCGAAATCATCAATTACGGAGCTGAGCTCTGTAATTCTCGTAGCTCTCTGAATAAGCTTCAGTTTGAGCTTTGGTTCAACTCAATCGGACTTACGGTTTGAAAGTTATGCCCATTTCCGTGAACGGATGCAGAACCGGAAACTTGGATTTGGAATTAGCATATCCCTTTCGGATCGGATCGGCCTAGGAGGACCGGATCGGATTAAGACATCACTCCTTCACCAACTCAGCATCTTCCCTTCAACGCACAGGTGCCGGATCAGATTGGAGACCCCGGTTCGGATCGGGATGAGGCAGACCCGACCCGCCTGCATTAATCTACACAAAACTTCGCAATGTCTTCGGCTCCAAAGCTCCGCACCGGTTCGGATCGAGACCGAACCGATCCCCCTCGACTCTGCACAGAAGTGCACGCACGCTCTCTGCTAGAACAACCGGCTCGGTTCGGATCCAATCCGAACCGACTGGGCCTGCTGCTGCCACACTTCAGATTTGACTGATTCTCTTGCCATAACCACCTCCTACAAACACGGATCGGCCTCCACCTATCCTAGCACGACCTGAATACCACTTCTCCACTACTTCCGAGATCACCTCAGCGCGTGCCACGTGCCCCTCCGATCCGAACCGATTCAGACTCCCTGGCACTCCTCTACGCCTATAAATACACCACAACATGGCCATTTCAAGGGACTTTTGGCACTTGTTCTGGAGGGATTCCACCATTATCGACACAAGGACTTTGTGAACAGCGGAAGACCGCCCTCTAATCAATCAAAACACGAGGATTTCGCGTATAATCTTCCCTTTAATCTCCTCTTCTTCACTGTAAACACGAGGATTTCATGTATAAACTGCAAACAAACGTCATTGTAATAGTTTACTTAAGATTTAAGAAACTATAAAGTGGACGTAGGCTTGGATTGAGCCCAACCACTATAAAAATATTGTGTGTATGCTTTACTTTTACTGCTTTTTCTGCATTGTTCGGTGATCGTGAGGTTGTCACGTTGAATTTGGGTGTTAATACCAAAATTTGGTCTAACATTTTCACACATATCTGCTTTCTCTTCTACGCAGGTATGTATTATACTTGCAGCTGGCAGGCCCGGATCGGCCTTGGATTTCTTCGATTATCCAGAACACATCTTCCTTCATTCAGCAAGATATGTTCTGGGGGGCAAAATGTTGACCCGCTTTTTAGTCAAAGCAGTCATACATGGAATCTCTTCTGAACAATACGCTCAAGTGTTGGGAATACCGTCAGAAGACAGCAAGCGATTTGGTTGAAATCGCATCACAAACAAAGAATGGCCCGGATCTCCTATCGGACGACCTTTTCTGGGCCCGAAATCATCAATTACGGAGCTGAGCTCAGTAATTCTCGTAGCTCTCTGAATAAGCTTCAGTTTGAGCTTTGGTTCAACTCAATCGGACTTACGGTTTGAAAGTTATGCCCATTTCCGTGAACGGATGCAGAACCGGAAACTTGGATTTGGAATTAGCATATCCCTTTCGGATCGGATCGGCCTAGGAGGACCGGATCGGATTAAGACATCACTCCTTCACCAACTCAGCATCTTCCCTTCAACGCACAGGTGTCGGATCGGATTGGAGACCCCGGTTCGGATCGGGATGAGGCAGACCCGACCCGCCTGCATTAATCTACACAAAACTTCGCAATGTCTTCGGCTCCAAAGCTCCGCACCGGTTCGGATCGAGACCGAACCGATCCCCCTCGACTCTGCACAGAAGTGCACGCACGCTCTCTGCTAGAACAACCGGCTCGGTTCGGATCCAATCCGAACCGACTGGGCCTGCTGCTGCCACACTTCAGATTTGACTGATTCTCTTGCCATAACCACCTCCTACAAACACGGATCGGCCTCCACCTATACTAGCACGACCTGAATACCACTTCTCCACTACTTCCGAGATCACCTCAGCGCGTGCCACGTGCCCCTCCGATCCGAACCGATTCAGACTCCCTGGCACTCCTCTACGCCTATAAATACACCACAACATGGCCATTTCAAGGGACTTTTGGCACTTGTTCTGGAGGGATTCCACCATTATCGACACAAGGACTTTGTGAACAGCGGAAGACCGCCCTCTAATCAATCAAAACACGAGGATTTCGCGTATAATCTTCCCTTTAATCTAATCTTCTTCACTGTAAACACGAGGATTTCATGTATAAACTGCAAACAAACGTCATTGTAATAGTTTACTTAAGATTTAAGAAACTATAAAGTGGACGTAGGCTTGGATTGAGCCCAACCACTATAAAAATATTGTGTGTATGCTTTACTTTTACTGCTTTTTCTGCATTGTTCGGTGATCGTGAGGTTGTCACGTTGAATTTGGGTGTTAATACCAAAATTTGGTCTAACATTTTCACACATATCTGCTTTCTCTTCTACGCAGGTATGGATTATACTTGCAGCTGGCAGGCCCGGATCGGCCTTGGATTTCTTCGATTATCCAGAACACATCTTCCTTCATTCAGCAAGATATGTTCTGGGGGGCAAAATGTTGACCCGCTTTTTAGTCAAAGCAGTCATACATGGAATCTCTTCTGAACAATACGCTCAAGTGTTGGGAATACCGTCAGAAGACAGCAAGCGATTTGGTTGAAATCGCATCACAAACAAAGAATGGCCCGGATCTCCTATCGGACGACCTTTTCTGGGCCCGAAATCATCAATTACGGAGCTGAGCTCAGTAATTCTCGTAGCTCTCTGAATAAGCTTCAGTTTGAGCTTTGGTTCAACTCAATCGGACTTACGGTTTGAAAGTTATGCCCATTTCCGTGAACGGATGCAGAACCGGAAACTTGGATTTGGAATTAGCATATCCCTTTCGGATCGGATCGGCCTAGGAGGACCGGATCGGATTAAGACATCACTCCTTCACCAACTCAGCATCTTCCCTTCAACGCACAGGTGTCGGATCGGATTGGAGACCCCGGTTCGGATCGGGATGAGGCAGACCCGACCCGCCTGCATTAATCTACACAAAACTTCGCAATGTCTTCGGCTCCAAAGCTCCGCACCGGTTCGGATCGAGACCGAACCGATCCCCCTCGACTCTGCACAGAAGTGCACGCACGCTCTCTGCTAGAACAACCGGCTCGGTTCGGATCCAATCCGAACCGACTGGGCCTGCTGCTGCCACACTTCAGATTTGACTGATTCTCTTGCCATAACCACCTCCTACAAACACGGATCGGCCTCCACCTATACTAGCACGACCTGAATACCACTTCTCCACTACTTCCGAGATCACCTCAGCGCGTGCCACGTGCCCCTCCGATCCGAACCGATTCAGACTCCCTGGCACTCCTCTACGCCTATAAATACACCACAACATGGCCATTTCAAGGGACTTTTGGCACTTGTTCTGGAGGGATTCCACCATTATCGACACAAGGACTTTGTGAACAGCGGAAGACCGCCCTCTAATCAATCAAAACACGAGGATTTCGCGTATAATCTTCCCTTTAATCTCCTCTTCTTCACTGTAAACACGAGGATTTCATGTATAAACTGCAAACAAACGTCATTGTAATAGTTTACTTAAGATTTAAGAAACTATAAAGTGGACGTAGGCTTGGATTGAGCCCAACCACTATAAAAATATTGTGTGTATGCTTTACTTTTACTGCTTTTTCTGCATTGTTCGGTGATCGTGAGGTTGTCACGTTGAATTTGGGTGTTAATACCAAAATTTGGTCTAACATTTTCACACATATCTGCTTTCTCTTCTACGCAGGTATGGATTATACTTGCAGCTGGCAGGCCCGGATCGGCCTTGGATTTCTTCGATTATCCAGAACACATCTTCCTTCATTCAGCAAGATATGTTCTGGGGGGCAAAATGTTGACCCGCTTTTTAGTCAAAGCAGTCATACATGGAATCTCTTCTGAACAATACGCTCAAGTGTTGGGAATACCGTCAGAAGACAGCAAGCGATTTGGTTGAAATCGCATCACAAACAAAGAATGGCCCGGATCTCCTATCGGACGACCTTTTCTGGGCCCGAAATCATCAATTACGGAGCTGAGCTCAGTAATTCTCGTAGCTCTCTGAATAAGCTTCAGTTTGAGCTTTGGTTCAACTCAATCGGACTTACGGTTTGAAAGTTATGCCCATTTCCGTGAACGGATGCAGAACCGGAAACTTGGATTTGGAATTAGCATATCCCTTTCGGATCGGATCGGCCTAGGAGGACCGGATCGGATTAAGACATCACTCCTTCACCAACTCAGCATCTTCCCTTCAACGCACAGGTGTCGGATCGGATTGGAGACCCCGGTTCGGATCGGGATGAGGCAGACCCGACCCGCCTGCATTAATCTACACAAAACTTCGCAATGTCTTCGGCTCCAAAGCTCCGCACCGGTTCGGATCGAGACCGAACCGATCCCCCTCGACTCTGCACAGAAGTGCACGCACGCTCTCTGCTAGAACAACCGGCTCGGTTCGGATCCAATCCGAACCGACTGGGCCTGCTGCTGCCACACTTCAGATTTGACTGATTCTCTTGCCATAACCACCTCCTACAAACACGGATCGGCCTCCACCTATACTAGCACGACCTGAATACCACTTCTCCACTACTTCCGAGATCACCTCAGCGCGTGCCACGTGCCCCTCCGATCCGAACCGATTCAGACTCCCTGGCACTCCTCTACGCCTATAAATACACCACAACATGGCCATTTCAAGGGACTTTTGGCACTTGTTCTGGAGGGATTCCACCATTATCGACACAAGGACTTTGTGAACAGCGGAAGACCGCCCTCTAATCAATCAAAACACGAGGATTTCGCGTATAATCTTCCCTTTAATCTCCTCTTCTTCACTGTAAACACGAGGATTTCATGTATAAACTGCAAACAAACGTCATTGTAATAGTTTACTTAAGATTTAAGAAACTATAAAGTGGACGTAGGCTTGGATTGAGCCCAACCACTATAAAAATATTGTGTGTATGCTTTACTTTTACTGCTTTTTCTGCATTGTTCGGTGATCGTGAGGTTGTCACGTTGAATTTGGGTGTTAATACCAAAATTTGGTCTAACATTTTCACACATATCTGCTTTCTCTTCTACGCAGGTATGGATTATACTTGCAGCTGGCAGGCCCGGATCGGCCTTGGATTTCTTCGATTATCCAGAACACATCTTCCTTCATTCAGCAAGATATGTTCTGGGGGGCAAAATGTTGACCCGCTTTTTAGTCAAAGCAGTCATACATGGAATCTCTTCTGAACAATACGCTCAAGTGTTGGGAATACCGTCAGAAGACAGCAAGCGATTTGGTTGAAATCGCATCACAAACAAAGAATGGCCCGGATCTCCTATCGGACGACCTTTTCTGGGCCCGAAATCATCAATTACGGAGCTGAGCTCAGTAATTCTCGTAGCTCTCTGAATAAGCTTCAGTTTGAGCTTTGGTTCAACTCAATCGGACTTACGGTTTGAAAGTTATGCCCATTTCCGTGAACGGATGCAGAACCGGAAACTTGGATTTGGAATTAGCATATCCCTTTCGGATCGGATCGGCCTAGGAGGACCGGATCGGATTAAGACATCACTCCTTCACCAACTCAGCATCTTCCCTTCAACGCACAGGTGTCGGATCGGATTGGAGACCCCGGTTCGGATCGGGATGAGGCAGACCCGACCCGCCTGCATTAATCTACACAAAACTTCGCAATGTCTTCGGCTCCAAAGCTCCGCACCGGTTCGGATCGAGACCGAACCGATCCCCCTCGACTCTGCACAGAAGTGCACGCACGCTCTCTGCTAGAACAACCGGCTCGGTTCGGATCCAATCCGAACCGACTGGGCCTGCTGCTGCCACACTTCAGATTTGACTGATTCTCTTGCCATAACCACCTCCTACAAACACGGATCGGCCTCCACCTATACTAGCACGACCTGAATACCACTTCTCCACTACTTCCGAGATCACCTCAGCGCGTGCCACGTGCCCCTCCGATCCGAACCGATTCAGACTCCCTGGCACTCCTCTACGCCTATAAATACACCACAACATGGCCATTTCAAGGGACTTTTGGCACTTGTTCTGGAGGGATTCCACCATTATCGACACAAGGACTTTGTGAACAGCGGAAGACCGCCCTCTAATCAATCAAAACACGAGGATTTCGCGTATAATCTTCCCTTTAATCTCCTCTTCTTCACTGTAAACACGAGGATTTCATGTATAAACTGCAAACAAACGTCATTGTAATAGTTTACTTAAGATTTAAGAAACTATAAAGTGGACGTAGGCTTGGATTGAGCCCAACCACTATAAAAATATTGTGTGTATGCTTTACTTTTACTGCTTTTTCTGCATTGTTCGGTGATCGTGAGGTTGTCACGTTGAATTTGGGTGTTAATACCAAAATTTGGTCTAACATTTTCACACATATCTGCTTTCTCTTCTACGCAGGTATGGATTATACTTGCAGCTGGCAGGCCCGGATCGGCCTTGGATTTCTTCGATTATCCAGAACACATCTTCCTTCATTCAGCAAGATATGTTCTGGGGGGCAAAATGTTGACCCGCTTTTTAGTCAAAGCAGTCATACATGGAATCTCTTCTGAACAATACGCTCAAGTGTTGGGAATACCGTCAGAAGACAGCAAGCGATTTGGTTGAAATCGCATCACAAACAAAGAATGGCCCGGATCTCCTATCGGACGACCTTTTCTGGGCCCGAAATCATCAATTACGGAGCTGAGCTCAGTAATTCTCGTAGCTCTCTGAATAAGCTTCAGTTTGAGCTTTGGTTCAACTCAATCGGACTTACGGTTTGAAAGTTATGCCCATTTCCGTGAACGGATGCAGAACCGGAAACTTGGATTTGGAATTAGCATATCCCTTTCGGATCGGATCGGCCTAGGAGGACCGGATCGGATTAAGACATCACTCCTTCACCAACTCAGCATCTTCCCTTCAACGCACAGGTGTCGGATCGGATTGGAGACCCCGGTTCGGATCGGGATGAGGCAGACCCGACCCGCCTGCATTAATCTACACAAAACTTCGCAATGTCTTCGGCTCCAAAGCTCCGCACCGGTTCGGATCGAGACCGAACCGATCCCCCTCGACTCTGCACAGAAGTGCACGCACGCTCTCTGCTAGAACAACCGGCTCGGTTCGGATCCAATCCGAACCGACTGGGCCTGCTGCTGCCACACTTCAGATTTGACTGATTCTCTTGCCATAACCACCTCCTACAAACACGGATCGGCCTCCACCTATACTAGCACGACCTGAATACCACTTCTCCACTACTTCCGAGATCACCTCAGCGCGTGCCACGTGCCCCTCCGATCCGAACCGATTCAGACTCCCTGGCACTCCTCTACGCCTATAAATACACCACAACATGGCCATTTCAAGGGACTTTTGGCACTTGTTCTGGAGGGATTCCACCATTATCGACACAAGGACTTTGTGAACAGCGGAAGACCGCCCTCTAATCAATCAAAACACGAGGATTTCGCGTATAATCTTCCCTTTAATCTCCTCTTCTTCACTGTAAACACGAGGATTTCATGTATAAACTGCAAACAAACGTCATTGTAATAGTTTACTTAAGATTTAAGAAACTATAAAGTGGACGTAGGCTTGGATTGAGCCCAACCACTATAAAAATATTGTGTGTATGCTTTACTTTTACTGCTTTTTCTGCATTGTTCGGTGATCGTGAGGTTGTCACGTTGAATTTGGGTGTTAATACCAAAATTTGGTCTAACATTTTCACACATATCTGCTTTCTCTTCTACGCAGGTATGGATTATACTTGCAGCTGGCAGGCCCGGATCGGCCTTGGATTTCTTCGATTATCCAGAACACATCTTCCTTCATTCAGCAAGATATGTTCTGGGGGGCAAAATGTTGACCCGCTTTTTAGTCAAAGCAGTCATACATGGAATCTCTTCTGAACAATACGCTCAAGTGTTGGGAATACCGTCAGAAGACAGCAAGCGATTTGGTTGAAATCGCATCACAAACAAAGAATGGCCCGGATCTCCTATCGGACGACCTTTTCTGGGCCCGAAATCATCAATTACGGAGCTGAGCTCAGTAATTCTCGTAGCTCTCTGAATAAGCTTCAGTTTGAGCTTTGGTTCAACTCAATCGGACTTACGGTTTGAAAGTTATGCCCATTTCCGTGAACGGATGCAGAACCGGAAACTTGGATTTGGAATTAGCATATCCCTTTCGGATCGGATCGGCCTAGGAGGACCGGATCGGATTAAGACATCACTCCTTCACCAACTCAGCATCTTCCCTTCAACGCACAGGTGTCGGATCGGATTGGAGACCCCGGTTCGGATCGGGATGAGGCAGACCCGACCCGCCTGCATTAATCTACACAAAACTTCGCAATGTCTTCGGCTCCAAAGCTCCGCACCGGTTCGGATCGAGACCGAACCGATCCCCCTCGACTCTGCACAGAAGTGCACGCACGCTCTCTGCTAGAACAACCGGCTCGGTTCGGATCCAATCCGAACCGACTGGGCCTGCTGCTGCCACACTTCAGATTTGACTGATTCTCTTGCCATAACCACCTCCTACAAACACGGATCGGCCTCCACCTATACTAGCACGACCTGAATACCACTTCTCCACTACTTCCGAGATCACCTCAGCGCGTGCCACGTGCCCCTCCGATCCGAACCGATTCAGACTCCCTGGCACTCCTCTACGCCTATAAATACACCACAACATGGCCATTTCAAGGGACTTTTGGCACTTGTTCTGGAGGGATTCCACCATTATCGACACAAGGACTTTGTGAACAGCGGAAGACCGCCCTCTAATCAATCAAAACACGAGGATTTCGCGTATAATCTTCCCTTTAATCTCCTCTTCTTCACTGTAAACACGAGGATTTCATGTATAAACTGCAAACAAACGTCATTGTAATAGTTTACTTAAGATTTAAGAAACTATAAAGTGGACGTAGGCTTGGATTGAGCCCAACCACTATAAAAATATTGTGTGTATGCTTTACTTTTACTGCTTTTTCTGCATTGTT
>JASFAX010004197.1:0-40094 GCA_030737875.1 Allium sativum
CTATGAATCTTTTTCTCAATTCAGTGCGGGGCTTTCCCGTAAGGGCAAGTCTGGGTCATCTCAGTTTGGTATCAGAGCTTTGGTTTACAAAGCTCAAGAATAAGTCACTTTAGAACCAAACAAAAGAATTCATCAGAGATAGGAGTAGTAACATCTTGTGAGAATAAAACGTTAGAGATAGGATCAGTAGTGTCCTAGACTGAGTTCGAAGAATATTATTTATAAAAAAACAAATTTAATTTTGAAATTTATACCTTATTATACGTATTTGAGTATTTTATTTTATATTGATTTGGACTATCAAGTATAAGAAGATTTTGTATATATGCCTTGCAAACATGTATACGAAGTCTCAAATATACTGGGTAGATATAGAATCATATTCTAGTTGCCCGAGGATGATTCTGATGATTGGGATCTCATCACCAATATTTATGTTCGAGTATCGAAAGTGGGATATCTATATATTCTAATTGACTGGTGTGAGAACCAAAACATAGTTAGAATTTATTGTTTGTGATTTGACACTGAAAATATGTTTTTGAGTATATATAAAAGATATGTATTTGAAAAGCTAATCAACTAATTGATTGCTGGTTATGATGTGTGATCATTAGTTCAACTAATATAAATATTGGAATGATAATTAATATAACCAATATGAGAATGAATGATAAATAAAGCCAAATTGAATCGAATATTGAGCTGAATTGAAATTGATTAGAATTGTATATATGTACATGTATACGTAATGAATAGGTCATAGCATGGAAGCTAAGAAGAGGAATAAAATTGTACGCCCGACAAATAGGTACATATTTACTGTATTTCTTGGGTTTTGATGATTTTATGAGCCAATTGGCTTTTTTTATTTCTTTTGGATTGATGAGGGCCCTATGAGGCAAGTTGTGGTTTTACCGATGACCCCGTACAAAAGAGCTTATGGCGAGATTTTTCGAAAACTTAGGGTGTTAGCCAAATTCTTAAGAAATTAGAAAATTCTTAGAAATTGAAAAGTTGAAGAATGAAATCCAGAATGAAAGTTGAGTTGGTTAGTTAAACAACTTTCAGCTCCATTCCTTTTTGAGGACGAAAATATTTTAAGTTGGGAGAACAACCCGGAATTTCAGAACCAATTTAAAATTTTTATTTTAGCTATTTTAATGTATTTTAAGAATCTAAAATGATTTATTTTATATAATAACGACTAAAATTTTTTTTAAATCGAAATTAGAATGTATAAATTTATTTTAATTTAAAACGAAACTACAATTGCATGGTAGTTTGAAATTTCGATTTTAAATTTCAATTGAATGTACAGAATTCAAAATAAATCGAATTTCAGTAAAACAGGAAATATTTGAATTTGTTTAATTATGTCTTTCTAACGAATGTGAAAAATCCAGATTTCATATAATAAATTGAAAGTTATGTCCAGTTTAAAATTTAAAATAGTCACAATGGATTTATATATATTTTAATTAAATTTATAGCCCTTAAAAATCACCATTTTGCAAACTACCGTCGTTTTCGACAAAACCACTTTTGCTGGATCCCGAATGTCAAATTATTGTTATGTTTCTAATTTCATAATTTTTGGAATTAATATGTGAGCGTGGTAAATTTAAACATGTATTGTATATTCAATTTGAATTTAATCAACCAGAAAATGGCCATTTTTCAAATGGTCTCCAAATTTGTCGAAATTAGTTTTGTTAGGACCGTATCGTCAAAACATAGCTAGATTTATTTTTTTTGTAATATTTGCAGTCAGCATGCGGCCCCAATAAATTAAAATGTATGTTTAAATTCAATATATATTAATTTACATTTTAATTTTGATAAAAGCCGATCGAAATAGTCGAATTGGCTTATGAAACATATCCCATTATGTTCGTAATGAGGGTATTTAGCTAGGGCCGACAGTCGTTGGGTTCGGTTTGGAGTTCGTGACATTAAACAAATAATAATGGAATTAAATAATATAATAAATTTATATAAATAGCCTTAAAATTAGAAACCCTAGCCCACTATCTCTCAGCTCCGCCTCCCTCCCCAATTCAAAACCGACGTCCAGAAAAGCTAAAAAATTTGAGCTCCGAAATCTCCAAATCCATGGCGAGTTAATTCAAGCTTATGAAGCGAAAATCAAAGAGCTTTGCACCCTCTTCAAATCAAGACCAGGTTGATCGAATTTCATTGTGTGTTTTGCACGAAGCAGTCTCTCAAACTTGTGCCATTCGCCCTCGATTTCCACCACCAGATCGCCACTGAGTTCATCGGATGCCTGGCCAGGGGTGCGGTTTTTGACGCTTTCTCACATAATGCATCTCGACCGTCGTCCAGTGCCTTGTTTTGCATGCAAAAGTCAACCCTTATTTTGAACAGAGGGATTTCGACATCAGTTTTGTATAATTGGGGAGGAAGGTGATTTTAATTTAATTAATTATTATATTAATCATTTTAAAAATGTCGTTAACGAATAAATGCTAATATCTTTCTCATACGATGTCCAAATCGCCTAAAACGGGATCAGTTGCGATCGTGGGGACGAGAGCTTCACAACAAGACTAACTGGGTCCAGTTCGAAGCTTGTTAGAATTTAGGGCAGAATTAAATCCAAACTGTCCAATAAAGAATGACGGAGTGGAAACTGACTACGAGAACTCTCTCTCACTTAAATTATTTTACAGTGATTATATATTAGGTTGCAGAAGGGGCTTAGCAGCTCTTGACACTACTTTTTGTTCAAACCATGGATGACTGTTTGTTTGGATTGTGATTGGGATTGTCATTGATTGATATTGGTGTATATATAAAATTATATATATAAAATGTATATAAAATTATCATGGAAAGGAGTTAAAATAAATATTCATTTACAAGTCGGACGGCTTGTTTATGTACACCTATTTAACTGATATTGATTGGGATGAAAATTTTTACACATCGCCCAACTACACAAATAATAATCAGTATTTGTTGTTTGAAAACCCCACACGGGTATTGGGATGATATTTTCCATACACTAATCCCAATAATTAGTGGTATGTCAATCGATAGGTTGATAGACTGCATAAGCGTTATTTATTTATTTTAATGCTTATACAGTTGTAAAATGCACTCTGGATGTTGTATGAATTTTTAATGATTGTTTATCATTATTGTTATATACATGCAATGTATGAAATCAATATAACTGAAATTATATGGTAATTGATTGAGTCTGATTCCAGTTCAAAATTAACGAATATTTTAAAATAATATTCAGTGAATAATCAAAATGAGATTTTGATGTCCGATTTTGGATGGACACGAAATATTGAAATGTGAAGCCGTGTTAAGTAGATAAAAGCCATTTTAACACGAACAAGATTTTCTGTCGATTTTATTCATTTTATAATGAATATCGAAAAATGATTTCAAAATATGATATTTTGAAAATATTGTCATTTAAATATTATATTGATATGGAATATTCAGTTTGGATTTAAAATTGAAAATGAAGTTGAAACCATTTTAAAATGAATTTATAAATGATTTATAAAATAGTTTTTAAATTGAAATTAATAATATATATATATGTACATATATGTGTGTGTGTATATATATATATATAATGGTCTGAATAGAACGCGTCGCACAGCGACCGTTCATGAATTTGGACAATTAACTTCAAATGGACGTAATGAGAGATTCGACCGTCGTATTCTCCTAAAACTAGAACCATTGGTTTCGTATCGATAAGAGCATTCTAATGAATATAAGATATTTAAATTTGAACTGTTAGATTTGGAATTATGACCAAATCAATTTCAGAAAAGGTCGCTATGAATGCTGTTCGTTGGCCGTTATTGGAAACCGACTGTAAAAGCCTTAATGAAATTATGAAAAATATGGAAAAATTACGTAAATTCATAATAAGGGTTTTGGATGAAAAATTCCATATTTGAAAAGATAAAAATATATTTTTATCGAAATGAACTAGTTATTAGCTAGAATAATAATCCAATTATTTTTAGAAATAAATAAATTTGATTTGAAAATGGTTTTAAAATAACCAGAAATTTTCCAATATAAAAATTGGAATGGAAATAATCTTTGGAATATTTCAATATTGGATTCCATGATCATACGGATATTGTTGAGAATTTGGAAGATACAGATATCGTTATTCCCAATACGATATCCATTGGTTTCAGAACTTGATATTCAATATAAGCTGATATAATTTCTATTCAGAGCCTTGTATTTAATATCAAATGGGAATTTAGGTTTGTCGTCAATGGTGCCTTTATTAACACTATTCTTAAACCCAGTTGAGAAAAGAATAAATCTTTAAATTAAGATTTAGTGAAGTTTTCCAGTTAATTAATATTTAATTGGAAATGAATAAAAGAATTGGATTTTTGGGTCTATCGTGAACGGTATTTTAAATAACACATATTCTTTAACCCAATTAACAGTGAAGAATATGATTTGGAATTTATAATCTTTTAATTAAAATTAATGGAATTTTCCAAAGTAAAGATTTCCAATTTAATATATTAAATTGGAATTGAATGGAATTCGATTTGGTAATAATCGAGATGAGCTTCTGTAAAGGAAGATCGTTACTATATATGGAATTTAAAAGGCTTTGCCGTTATTCCATTTATATTATTAGTCTGATACGGGAATTTATATCGATTATATACTGTTACGATTTCCGTGTAGATTCCATTTTAATGGAAGATGATTTTGTGTCTCTCATGAACTGTGTTTTAAATGACACTCGTTCTTTA
Organism: Allium sativum; assembly: GCA_030737875.1. Taxonomy (NCBI): domain Eukaryota; kingdom Viridiplantae; phylum Streptophyta; class Magnoliopsida; order Asparagales; family Amaryllidaceae; genus Allium; species Allium sativum. The sequence continues at coordinate 4,785 of JASFAX010004197.1, forward strand.
ACCCAGCTAAAGATAGGATTTATTTCCTAAATTTGAATAATCATTAAATAATGATTTTTGGGGATTAAAACTAAATAGAGTTTTAATAAATCTTTAATTAGATTGAAATGTTAATGTGGTAATTAAATTATCCCAATTTGAAAAGTGTTCGAGGATGGAGTACCACCAGTTTTACTTCATGCGATAGTTAAATCTTTAATTAGATTTGAACGTGAAATGGTAAGTGAATTTACCGATAACGCAGTGGTGTTAGATATGGAGTACTACCAGTTTTCTTTATGGGATGAATTGGTTGGGATTGGATAAAATAAATAAATGATTACTTCGGTAAAGCGTTAACCACGACTAGTTTGATAAAACTTAATTCGGTTTAAACCGTGAAAAGATACTATAAAATCTTTTGAAATGATTTCCAAAGAAATGGATTAAATAGTGTGTTTAAAAGTGATAATCTTCAATAAGATTAATGAGAACCTTTCTGAAATAAAGAAAAACGAATAAAAGAATATTCTGGATTGGAATGAGGTGTATGATGTGTTGTTGTAACACTTGATTTTAAGATACGCGAGTTATTCAGAAAGATCGGGTTTAACCTATTCTGTATAATTGTTATGACAACGAACTGTCAAAGAGATTTAAGACGGTGCAAGACCAACGATCTTCACATCGAATGGATGGGTTGCTACTGATGCCCATGATTGGAGTAGGTACGTTGAAGGGGCTACAGTTGTAGTCGTCCGGATGTATTTGTTGATTGTTGGGATATGCAAGGGCCCCTCTCCTGTATTGGACAACGGAACGAGGAATAAGGTGCCTCCGGTTTCGTTCTGACCCAGAACAGACATGCAAATGGATGTTGTATCTGACATTGTATTCCATTATGCTGTATTCGTGACCTCTGCTAAATATATATTTGTTTAGTGGCAGAGAATTTATTCTCTTTCTTAACACCCTTCTCTGAGATGTACGAGCTTAGAGGTTATATATTGGTAGAAATCAATGGTATAACATGGATTGATAGTGTGGCATGCTGAGATGTAGTGATCCAAACTTTCGTTGAAAAGCAAAGTTTGGTGGATGATGATCAAAGCATAGCTTTAGTTAGCATAGCTTTAATTAGCTTAGCTTTGTGTAGCATTAATTTGCGAGCCTCAAACCTCGGTATGGTAGTGAACTGATGGTTAGGTCAGTATGCTTTTGTGATGAGGATAGACACCCTTAGAGGTGTCATGGATTCGGTCAACCGAGATGAGCTGAGTGTGGTCCCTCCACGCTCAGAGGGATAGTGTAACGATCCAGGAATTTCGCCGTTCAAATTATAAAGTAAATTAATATTTAGCATTAAAAATATACTAAGATATTTAGATTTTAACATTATATTTGAGCTTTTTCGCAAGTTTAATCAAATATGAATGTCATGTTAAAATTAACGTTGTTAACGGCATTTTAATTAACTTGGACTTCTTTGAATATCGAAATTTGACTTTGGAAATAACTTCGTCGTTAAAATATAAATCTTATAATTTGGTTTGAGGAGGAAATCCATTATATGCGATATGATTTAATCTAATCCAAAAACTCATTTCTAAATATGAAATTAAAGGGCTAGTTTAATTTAATTTAAAGTTAGTTTTGGATACCGAATTTTTAAATAAAAATTTATTTCGAAATTTCATAAAACGACGAAGAAATCGGTCTGCGATATAAAATATCGTTTAGGCAAAAAAAAAAATCGTTTGATAAATTTTGTAAGATATTTCGTGTACAAAAATTCGACCTTTGACAATTTTTAGCGTTGGTGGTATATTTCATTCATACACATCTTTGTTCAGTCTAACCTTTGGTTCAAACCAAATTACTTGCCTCGTTCGGACCCATGTTTCAATTCAACCAATATCTGATAATATTTTGCTAGAGATTTGGTCTGAACACCTGAACATTTTATGCTGAGATAGTGTGCCATCTGTCCTTATTTTACTACAATTTAAACCACTTGTCATTTTCTATTTGAGGTTTTATTTCACGTTATGGTTTTGGTCAGCTATTGTTCCCTTCGTTTTCATTATAAAAACAACGCTTCTGTTCGTTCAACACAAAAAATACTCTCCTATTATTTCTTTAGCAAGCCATCAGTTTCCTTTAGAAAATCCCCAAATCACTTTCTTCTCAAAACCAATTCATAAATCATGGCGGCCACGGTGGAATCGGTCCTCTCTCCGCCATCTCTCCGCTGGCCATCACCGTTGGGCGCAGCTTCCTCCACCAAAATCCTTCCGTTGCTTTGTCGACCCATCGCTCCGCCGCTGCTATCCAAAACCTTGTTGTCTAATCCACCTCCGTCACCGATGTTTACCAATCCACAAACCCTTTTAAACTATCATTGACCAGAACCCTCCACTAAATGAAGCCAGTCCGTGTCCACCATTGCCACCTGAAAACCATGAGCAGTCGTAGTCCGCCGCTCTTTCAAGCTGTAGTTGCCTCGTCAGCGAACCAGCGTCACGCTGCCTCAAACAGAGTGCCTTCAACATGTCGACTAGCATGCCTCCGCATCCTCAGGTGAGTGTTAACCCACTCGCTAATACGATTAGCTTTCAATTCAATAATTTCAAATATAATTGCATTTTGGATGTTTGATTGATAGTTTGAGTGACTGTGCGTGATGGATATTTCCATCCAAATTGTTTGCTTTACTATGGTGATCTATTGTCCATGTATGCCTCCTTTGAAATCTCAACACGCAGGAGAAGTTTGTTCACTTTTGGTTAAATAAGGAATGTATGTCACCTCCTTGCTTAGTTTCCTAGGTTGTCTTGTGGGTTCACTACATGTGTGTGTGTGTATGCGTGTTAAATTCCAGTGTGCCCCTTTGCATGATTTTGGGATTTCTGTAGTACCCTTTTCCAATGTGATTTCCTATGTTGCTCAACTTCGCCTTTACCCAAATCCACTAACATGAATATTACGTGGTAGCAAAAGTAAACTTTTTCTCTTGTTGTCCCTAGTCTCAAGTTGTCATGGGACTTGTGTGCACTTCTCTCTTTTATTCTCGATACTATCTACGATTTGTTAAATTAAAAATGAGTCCTAATGGATTATGCATATATTTGAATCTTTTTGGTTTTGCATTTGTCACCCAAGCGTCTTAGGCGATTCAAGAATCAACATCCATATTAACTATCTGCGTTTTGGCATATATTATTAACCATGTCATTGAACCCACACTTTTTAGTTGTTGTACTGCCATTCCTTGGTATGCTTTTATTTAACGTGCTTTTCCCGGCCCTAACAGATCACGGATTTTTCTCTACACTTGAGTATGGAAATGAGTGCATGCATTTTTATACTTATGGAGTACCACATGTTGAAATTTTGGTTATATTTGAGTTCAACTATAGTAATGCATGTCCGCATTTTTGTCATGACCGCACAATGGATCTAAGTCTTCTACATTTGACCTTTATAAATATTTTCATCATATATGACTACATCACTGTCGGGTTCCCATACTTTGTCTATAAATTTGCTGTAACAACTCCTTGGGTGTCTCATTTACATTGTTCACGCATGCATGTAGCTTCATTTGGAGATATAGGTTGTTTCACACATAAAAGTTAGTTTGGGTAAGAAGCAACCATACATATATAAATTGTCATGACCGCTGTCTTATTGTGTGATGCTACATGAACCATTGTGTCATCATATTTTCAAAATAAATATTTCATTTGACATTATATTCACTATGGGACTATGTTGGTTGCTCTTCATTAATATTGTTATCTTCATGGAGAGCATGCATATTTCATTTTTTTTCCTTCTTTCTGGCATGTACATGCCACTTCAGCCATATGTTTTTATTTCAACCGAAGTATTTATATTCATGTGTTTTACCTGTGTACATATATTTGGTATGTTTATTGCCTCCATGTATATGCATAAAATTTTAAACACAAAGGTACGTTGAAGAGTACGGTCTTGTGATATGTACAGTGACACATTGTGCGTATTACAAGTTGTGAGTGTATGTTTGTATTGCACCTATGAACTGTTATAAGAATATTACACTTGATCTAAATGGATATGAGCGGTTACTATAAATTTTTTTTTTTTTTTTTTTTTTTTTTGCATTTGAATTTCTAACGGTAGTTGATTTACTTGAATAAAGTTAATCCTGATCCAAGTATTTGTTGTGTTTCTTTTTATGTAATATGCTCAGGTCAGGTCCTAAGTGTTCCAGGCTTAAAGATTTCAGTTTGCAACAAAATTGGAGAGGCGCAAAGACGGTACGCGAAGACGCACGCTTGCACAAGAAGAGAATAAAGTGTAAAATTTTATTTGCTTAAATTTATGTAAAAATACATGTTTTCTTCCGTTGTAAAAAATATTGTATAAACTCTGATATCTGTATGAAATTTTTATTCTACTGCAAGTATTGTACACTATGATTCTGTATTGATTTTGTTTAAATCGTGTAAGCCAATAACAATCTATCATTTTGGACATTTCAAGTTAGTTTAAATACCAATTTGGAACGGGCAAAATGCCAGGTCGTTACAAATAGAGCACACCCACCGATTCCCATAGGAATAGAGTAAGCGGTGTTTTCTCTAACTGGGGCGTAAGTTGTGGTGATACTTGATTTCCCAAAAGGGCGGATGTGCATTACGATGTTTTTTCTAGCCAGGACGTAAGACGTGGAGTATTGCACTACACGATAGATCTTTTGAATCAGGAGCCATCAGTATGGAAATCCAAACTTCCAAAACGACATTTTGTGGTTTTAGTTGTAAACCTATATGTGGCGACATAGTGGGATGGGGCTTTCATGCCATCTATGATTGATACATTTATATTTGAAGTTGATTTCTTCACTTATAGTAATAACAAAAGATAAATTTCGCGTACCATGCATATTTGGCTGTTATAAGGTAAAAATCTATCCTCCGGCTTGCGTTGCATTGTGTGATGGGAACTGAGTCTTATTATAGCTTCATTGTTCTTTATTTAGCATTGCATTGTTTGTTTTATGCACTAGTATTCTTAGGGGTAAAGCCGCTCCGTGTTATACAGCGTGGTCCCTTGATTTACCTAACTTTAAAATCAAGTTAATAGCTGTTTTAGTTCTCACACCAGCCCCATGACTGACTCAGAGTTTATTGTTTTTAACCTATAATTTGGGTGCCCATATTTTCCACATGGGTAGCTAGTAGTTTTGGTTTTCGCAGATATTTCTTTTCCCAAGATCCTGGATTACAGCTGGAGCTATATTCGAAAAGCTTTGTATTCATGTATTTCATTCGGTTGCACTAGTTGTTGTACTTCCGCTACACATTGTATTTATACATTTTATTTCCGCTGCTTTGTATTTTAAATCTTTGATATTTTTCTATGTAATATTTATTCATATTCTGATATATTCTTGTACTCTAATGTAAATTGTTGTAATAAGCATTGAAATGTTCTGTTGTTTGCATTCTGTGAGTCTTGTTCTCAATTCAATCTGGGCTTTCCTGTAAGGGCATTTTTTGGTCATTTCATTAGATCTATAAACAAACGTAGATCTGACATGATAAAGGTTAAGATCCAAGTCATAATTATGTCAGAATATCATGGATTCACAAGTTATTACATATCTGACAGGATTCAAGCAGTCACAGGCTGTAACACCCCACATCCGTTAGTGTCACTCACAAAGGGAATGCACTAAGTTCTGTGGAGCATTTAGGGTAAAAGATGCAGATAAATTACGAGACAGACAGAAATTAAACAACGGAAAATAAACTTTACTTGATTGATAATATAGTTTGTACAACAATTTCTATATAATATCAGAGTATCATCTGTCTTACAAAAATAAAGAAGCATAAAACAACATTTATATTCCCCAATTGTTGCAAGAGCCAGCCATAGCATCTGAAAAGAGAATCCAAGCAAAACTTCGACAAATCTTCAAGCTGGGAAAGAGTGACAGTCCAACTTAACCTGAGCTATACTATTCCCTCCTTTACTACCTTAGGGGGAGGGGGACGGAAGAAAAGAAGACGAAAGAAAAACAAAGTCAGACATAAAGCCTGAGTAAGTTCAGTAACTTCTAGCATGTGAACATGGAAAAACAAAACGACATGAATTAACTGAATACAAGATAACACCATGATGATTGTGTCAGCAAGATTAGACAGGATTAATCACAAGATATGCTAAGATAAGATAAACTGGATATGTTCTAATACTTTCGCCACTTCGCTATTTCCTTGCTATACTAGTTTCTATATCTCTGCACCACCGAACTAGTGTCCCAACTAGTAACGATAACGTGATCCCAATCCCTGTATTTTCCATTGCCTTCAGGCATACCTTTATTATTTGTTACCTAGATCTAATCTAGGGTTTTCTATCAAGTGTTTTCTAGATTCAACTCGAGTTTACGCTATCTGCTGAACGCTTCTCGGATTCAGGGTTTATGCCACCTAGTCAAACTAAAGATTATGCTACCTGACGAACGATGCCCCCAAGTCTAGGACAAACTACCTAGAGTGGTATATGTTCCTATACTTCCCCACGCATGTATCGCGAATCGTTATCGCTTGTCCAGATGCACATGTCCTGTAATGTGTGGCCCGAGTCCTGTGGCAGGGCAAATCAAGAAACACAGAACTCGGTCGGGAGCTTTCAGATATCTGCCGATGTAGATGCTAAGGTCTGTTTTTATTCCAGTGGCTATGGTCCCACTTGACCCCTCCCTCAACTAATGAAAGGCACACCTTGAGAAAAAATGAGAGCTATACGCAGGCCCCTTATGCCCCACTGTCCTATGGCCATCCGCAACCATACCTAGATAGCAAGTATATGGTCTTTTGGAGTTCTCCGCCTTTCCGCTTCACGTATCTCGATTGACTGAAGATGGATGGTAGACGATGAGTTGCTATCACAGGGCTACCGGTTTCTCGCCGAATCACGCTGGTCCATCCTAGTCTTTAGGTTGACATATTTTGCAACCAAGGCAAACCCTTGATTCTTCTACCTCAGACCTTAACCTCTGTGAGCCCAGGAGGATCATCTGCAGCCTCACATAGGGATACCAAGAGTACCCTCACGTCCCTCGAAGCCTCGGGCTTCATAACCCAATTCGTTGGAGCCTTCGTTTTAATCAGACGGGCGTTCGCTCCTTCCCGTGTTATACTAAGAATTACTACTTAGTTCTACTAACTAAGGTTTACCACTTAGTTTCCAGAATCGTTTTTTTCTTAACTAAGGTTTACTACTTAGCTCCTTTTAACTAAGGTTTACTACTTAGTTCTCTTTCCCGTCAATTTGGATTGGTTAAGTGTCATTAGTCAATTCAAGCTAACTTAACCCTCTTCATTTATCCTGTTAAACTGATTAAGTGTTATCAGTAATTCATGTTGACTTAACCCCACCACAAACCAAGTTATATTGGTTAAGTATTTCTTATTACTTAACCCTACCCGTTCATCCTGTTTTGGTTAAGTGTTCCTTTTTAACTTTACCTTCCCCGTCTGTTTTAACTAACATGTTATTAATGGTTAAGTATTATCCCTTCATGTTTTAGACTTAACCCTATTCCTTTATCACAATCTGATGGATAATTGTTCAAGTTTAGTTAACCCTACAGTCTAGCCCAGCTAACATATCAAATTGGCTATGTGTATTAAATTTTACTTAACCCCAACCTCTAGTCTAGTTAACATGTTAATTTGGTTAAGTGTATTAACTTTACTTAACCTCACCTTCTAGTCTAGTTAACATGTTAATTTTGGCTAAGTGTTTTCTAAGTTACTTAACCCCTACAAATCTTGTCTTGTTACCATGTTAAGTTGGTTAAGTGTCCCTATGGACTTAGCCCTCCCATTCTAGCTTAACTGTGTTAAGTTGGTTAAGTGTTCCTATGGACTTAACCCTCCCATTCTAGCTTAACTGTGCTAAGTATCTGTATGAACCTAACCCCACCCACCGGTCTGGTTATCATGTTGAATTGGTTAAGTGTCTTAGTTAACTTAACCCTACCATTCTTATTCTAGATTTAACTAAATAAATTAAAGCCGCTACCACTCACATTAGACAGATATTGTTGCGATTACTGGATGTGCCGGATGGTTCCGGGCAGGTTTACATCGCAACTCAGTCTAACCTCGGGTTAGGCATATTCGTGTTTTCTAAGTTCAAAAAGGGTTTTTCAAATCAGGTTTTGAAAGCAACCATCCCGTCCGTGGATCAGTTAGGGATAGCCAGGGAGAGCAGGAAACTTGTATTTTCCAAACTCAAGCCTATACACTATCCTCTCTGTCACCCTATAACTTTCTGGTGTATGTATTATTAAAAGAGATGTCATTAATAAACCTTTCTTTTGTCTAAATTTACATTTTCTCATTTAGGACAAATTCTATAAGTAAATCATTCCAAATTTACTTATTTCCTAATTACTCTATTAATGTAAATTGTCAACATTCATTCTTATGGCCCATTTCCCCCTCTAAATCATATTTATGCTTTTTGGTATGTAAACTATACCAAATTAAGTGTCACTAACTACGATTTTGCTAAACATGACAACTACTCACAATTATGGACAATTTCAAATTTATGCCAATACACTTATTACGCCAAATTAGCTAATCCAATTCTGATTTAACATTCTAGTTCATGTCAAACTAGACTTACTATTCTAGTTCACAGTTCATGTAAATGCTAGATTTACAAGTCAATACTAGATTCAAATTACACATCCTATAATTCATGTCAAATTTATCCAATTTGCATTTCTATGAACATGCCATAATACATGTTCCCAATTTATGCCAATTTCCAAGTTTATAACTATGTTTTTAGTAAATTTCATATTTTGCCCAAATCGTATTCCCACCGTTCGTATAATCGTGACTCAACCTAGATTATAGATAAATCTAGATTCGTAGAAAATAGGGAATGAACCAAAGATTGCTATGAAAAAGATAAACATAACAACTGTCATAAAATGATAATTTACTAATTACAGACCTAACGAATTTCACTGAAATTGATCTAAAACATCGAAGGCCTTTAGGTCTGAAAATCTTATAACATAAAAAGTGTTGAATAACGACGTAGGTTCAAGAGCATGGGTAGACCTAACTTAATAGGTAAATTCCCAAGATCTAAAACCAAAGAAAACCAAGAATAGACAGAATAGATAAACATGGGTAAACCTAACTTAAAAGGTAAATTCCCAAGAACTAAAACCAAAGAAAACCAAGAATAGACAGAATAGATAGTCAGGTTTAGACCCAATTTCATAGTCACAAAACTTAAGCAATACTTTCCTAGTCATGAATCATAGGTGTTTAATCACAATAGCCCTTGTTATGTCATAGGCAATAGTCTATGTTTCCTAATCAAAGGCATAGGCTTGTGTTCACAGTCAAGGAAATAATCCTCATAGTCATAGTCACAATCATAGGCAATGTTCATAGTCATAGGCAAAGTTCATAGTCATAGGCAATGTTCATAGTCATAGGCAATGTTCATAGTCATAGGCAGTTGTTCTAAGGTCCATAGTTTCATAGTCACAATCTTATTTGTCATCGAATCATAACAGTTCTTAATTAGGTCCAAAGATATAGGCACAGATTCGAATAAAAAGATTTGGCATATTCTTTTATTCCTTTAATTTCATGTCACGAATAGAGAAAGCGTTCAAATCTAAAAAGTAACTAACTTATAGAGATTAGATTAGAATAGAAAGATGGTGTTGCTATGATTCATGCGACGTTGCTTGAAACCATTTGAGTTGGCCTTTGATTCTTATCTTGAAGCTTTAATCTTGATTCGAATCTCTTCTGGACAACTTGAGCAGCATAACCTTGTCTTGGATTTTCGTATTATTTACTTATTTTTATTTGTTTGTACATATTCTCAGAGGCAGCAAAAGGATAGAAAAGAATTGTGAATAGAGAAGGAGACTAGGGCTGTTTATATAGGATTAGGCGGACGAATCTGGTCAGAATGGCGTCCGAATACATCAAAATGAACCCAGGTTCAAAAACTGGATTTCGGAAGTAGGTCGACCCCCAGGTCGACTGGGTAGTCGACCTGGTCAGGGGGGTCGACCCCCAGGTCGAACTGGGTACCCAGGTCGACCCCCTGGTCAACCTGGGTCCTGGGCGGGAAATTTCCCGCCCAGCCCGCTTCAGGGTTTGTTTTGAAATTTGAACTCGTTTTCTGACCTGTTCGAATTTTAAATCGAATTCTGAAACTTCCGGAGGCCATTTATTTCTCATACGGACTTCGGTTTACGCAAACTCGGACTCGTTTTCATGTAGAATTCCAAGACGAACGCAATGGCTTAGCCCGTTTCCCTTGATTTTGATTTTAAAACTTAATTCTGCCTTTATTTGTGAATCCTAGTGTTACAGAATTGCGGGGTGTTACATTCTCCCCCACTTAAAAGGATTTCGTCCCCGAAATCTTCAAGTTAGGAAGAATGTGTCCTACCATCCAATCACCCATCTACTCAACCATTCAATCACAGGCATTCGTTGTCCTTAAAAGATTTCTAATGATTTCATGTTCATATGCATAGTGTGTGTATATGTCTTTATCTAATGCAAAATCAGGCGGTCTACTGATTCAGTTGGCCTCCTTAATGCGAATCATGTCAGTGCCATGTGTCCAATCATGTATGCAAGCATCTCTTGTTACGTAAATACTACATGCGTGCACAACCATTCATCCATATGCAACGTCCATATGATAACATATCAAGTTCAACTTACAAACAAATACATATCTGTAAATGCAATATGAAAGCGTCTGAACCGATCTAGTGCCTAACACGTATGCATATGCATTCACGAGCAACCATTTGCAACCACTTGCAACCATAACATGTTTCAAATACATGTTTACATCCATTGGCTTCTACCTAAGGATCGAAGATACGAACTAGAGGATATACTTTGGAAAGAGAGAAACAATTATGCGTAAAGCTCCTAAAAAGAAAAGAAATCAAGGATGCACCCTTAAGGAAAAGGGTATGATGCTAGTGTCTAGCCTTCTTGAGCTTTACTCCACTGCATCTTAACTAATTTTACTTCACGATTGTGAAGTTTCCGATCTCCATTTCCAAAATAAACAGATGTCAATCACGGTACCAAGTATATGTACTAAGATGATTCGAGGTCTCCCTCTTATCCACCATGCCATAACTATAAGGGTCGAAAGGTTACTACGTGCTTTTTAGAGTGCCTGCCACAGCTATTCATCTCTCACGCAAACCATCCTAGTCGAACTCGACATTCCTCAAGTACAAGCCCCAAAGGCCTAAACCAATATCAGACAAGCACCCAAGGAATATCTCCTCCGAATTTAGACGATCTACGTGAGATGATATAAGCAAACTCGATAGCTATTCCCAAATCCCTACTAACCAAAAATAAACTGGTCGGACCACCAATTGGATTTGAGACTCTAGTGGGATCTTTCTACTATACAAGTACTATGGTGCAAAGACTCAACTATGGAAGTGGATATGAACAAACGTGAAGCGGAAAAACCAAAGGAAAGAGTACGAACAGCAAAACTAGACTCTTCCAGCAGAACTTTACTACCCTTCTCCTAGGTATGCTTGGTGGCGAAAGTAGGTACTTGCCCTTCTGAAAATCTTGTTCCTCGTTCTTGCCCTTGTCCTTATTATATGCCCTATCATACCCTAGTAAAGATACTTCCTCTTGTCTTAGGTTTTATAATTTCTTCCTCCTTCGTGAGCTAAATCTACATCCATGAATTCCTCATCCTCTTCCGTGTGTAACCATGTTGACAAATCTCTCGAAAGTTGCTTCCATCGTACAGAAAACCCTATAAGCTTGAAAGGAAACTGGCTGTAGGTGAAACAACTATGGCTATGGATGGAAGCCAGGCACGACTTCACCCATCGATGAGGTTATCTCCCAGAAAGCCAGGAGCCCTAGAGACTTAAGAAAGAAGGAGACAAGAATTCAAACAGAGGAAGAGAAGATAATGCATATGGCTTGGGGGAATATGCCTTTAAAACAAATCTTTTCTTTTGAAAATGTTTCTTTAAAAACCGTTTTGAAAATAATTTTTCAAATCTTTTATCTGATCCGATAACCTTCAACCCTGATACCACGTGTAACACCCCACATCCATTAGTGTCACTCACAAAGGGAATGCAGTAAGTTCTGTGGAGCATTTAGGGTAAAAGATGCAGATAAATTACGAGACAGACAGAAATTAAACAGCGGAAAATAAACTTTACTTTATTGATAATATAGTTTGTACAACAATTTCTATATAATATCAGAGTATCATCTGTCTTACAAAAATAAAGAAGCATAAAATAACATTTATATTCCCCAATTGTAGCAAGAGCCAGCCATAGCATCTGTAAAGAGAATCCAAGTAAAACTTCGACAAATCTTCAAGCTGGGAAAGAGTGACAGTCCAACTTAACCTGAGCTATACTATTACCTCCTTTACTACCTGGGGGGGGGGAACGGAAGAAAAGAAGATGAAAGAAAAACAGAGTCAGACATAAAGCCTGAGTAAGTTCAGTAACTTCTAGCATGTGAACATGGAAAAACAAAACGACATAAATTAACTGAATACAAGATAACACCATGATGATAGGTCAGCAAGATTAGACAGGATTAATCACAAGATATGCTAAGATAAGATAAACTGGATATATTCTAATACTTTTGCCGCTTCGCAATTTCCTTGCTATACTGGTTTCTATATCTCTGCACCACCTAACTAGTGTCCCAACTAGTAACGATAACGTGATCCCAATCCCTGTATTTTCCATTGCCTTCAGGCATACCTTTATTATTTGTTACCTAGATCTAATCTAGGTTTTTCTATCAAGTGTTTTCTAGATTCAACTCGAGTTACGCTATTTGCTGAACGCTTCTCGGATTCAGGGTTTATGCCACCTAGTCCAACTAGGGATTATGCTACCTGACGAACGATGCCCCCAAGTCTAGGACAAACTACCTAGAGTGGTATATGTTCCTATACTTCCCCACGCATGTATCGCGAATCGTTATCGCTTGTCCAGATGCACATGTCCTGTAATGTGCGGCCCGAGTCCTGTGGCAGGGCAAATCAAGAAACACAGAACTCGGTCGGGAGCTTTCAGATATCTGCCGATGCAGATGCTAAGGTCTGTTTTTACTCCAATGGCTATGGTCCTACTTGACCCCTCCCTCAACTAATGAAAGGCACACCTTGAAAAAAAATGAGAACTATATGCAGGCCCCTTATGCCCCACTGTCCTATGGCCATCCGCAACCATAACTAGATAGCAAGTATATGGTCTTTTGGAGTTCTCCGCCTTTCCGCTTCACGTATCTCGATTGACTGAAGATGGATGGTAGATGACGAATTGCTATCACAGGGCTACCGGTTTCTCGCCGAATCACGCTGGTCCATCCTTGTCTTTAGGTTGCCATATTTTGCAACCAAGGCATACCCTTGATTCTTCTACCGCAGAGCTTAACCTCTGTGAGCCCAGGAGGATCATCTGCAGCCTCACAAAGGGATACCAAGAGTACCCTCACATCCCCACGAAGCCTCGGGCTTCGTAACCCAATTCGTTGGATCCTTCATTTTAATCAGACGGGCGTTCGCTCCTTCCCGTGTTATACTAAGAATTATTACTTAGTTCTACTAACTAAGGTTTACCACTTAGTTTCCAGAATCGTTGTTTTATTAACTAAGGTTTACTACTTAGCTCCTTTTAACTAAGGTTTACTACTTAGTTCTCTTTCCCGTCAATTTGGATTGGTTATGTGTCATTAGTCAATTCAAGCTAACTTAACACTCTTCACTTATCCTGTTAAACTGGTTAAGTGTTATCTGTAATTCATGTTGACTTAACCCCACCACAAACCAAGTTATATTGGTTAAGTATTTCTTATTACTTAACCCTACCCGTTCATCCTGTTTTGGTTAAGTGTTCCTTTTTAAATTAACCTTGCCCGTCTGTTTTAACTAACATGTTATTAATGGTTAAGTATTATCCCTTCATGTTTTAGACTTAACCCTATTCCTTTATCACAATCTGATGGTTAAGTGTTCAAGTTAACTTAACCCTACAGTCTAGCCCAGCTAACATATCAAATTGGCTAAGTGTATTAAATTTTACTTAACCCCAACCTATAGTCTAGTTAACATGTTAATTTGGCTAAGTGTATTAACTTTACTTAACCCCACCTTCTAGTCTAGTTAACATGTTAATTTTGGCTAAGTGTTTTCTAAGTTACTTAACCCCTACAAATCTTGTCTTGTTACCATGTTAAGTTGGTTAAGTGTCCCTATGGACTTAGCCCTCCCATTCTAGCTTAACCGTGTTAAGTTGGTTAAGTGTTCCTATGGACTTAACCCTCCCATTCTAGCTTAACTGTGCTAAGTATCTATATGAACCTAATCCCACCTACCGGTCTGGTTATCATGTTGAATTGGTTATGTGTCTTAGTTAACTTAACCCTACCATTCTTGTTCTAGCTTTAACTAAATAAATTAAAGCCGCTACCACTCACATTAGACAGATATTGTTGCGATTACTGGATGTGCCGGTTGGTTTCGGGCAGGTTTACATCGCAACTCAGTCTAACCTCGGGTTAGGCATATTCGTTTTTTCTAAGTTCAAAAAGGGTTTTTCAAATCAGGTTTTGAAAGCAACCATCCCGTCCGTCGGATCAGTTAGGGATAGCCAGGGAGTGCAGGAAACTTGTATTTTCCAAACTCAAGCCTAGACACTATACTCTCTGTCACCCTAGAAATTTCTGGTGTATGTATTATTGAAAGAGATGTCATTAATAAACCTTTCTTTTGTCTAAATTTACATTTTCTCATTTAGGAAAAATTCTATAAGTAAATCATTCGTAATTTTCTTATTTCCTAATTACTCTTTTAATGTAAATTGTCAACATTCATTCTTATGGCCCATTTCCCCCTCTAAATCATATTTATGCTTTTTAGTATGTAAACTATACCAAATTAAGTGTCACTAACCACGATTTTGCTAAACATGACAACTACTCACAATTATGGCCAATTTCAAATTTATGCCAATACACTTATTACGCCAAATTAGATAATCCAATTCTGATTTAATATTCTAGTTCATGTCAAACTAGACTTACTATACTAGTTCATAGTTCATGTAAATGCTAGATTTACAAGTCAATACTAGATTCAAATTGCACATCCTATAATTCATGTCAAATTTATCCAATTTTCATTTCTATGAACATGCCATAATACATGTTCCCAATTTATGCCAATTTCCAAGTTTATAACTATGTTTTTAGTAAATTTCATATTTTGCCCAAATCGTATTCCCACAGTTCGTATAATCGTGGCTCAACCTATATTATAGATAAATCTAGATTCGTAGAAAATAGGGAATGAACCAAAGATTGCTATGAAAAAGATAAACATAACAACTGGCATAAAACGATAATTTACTAATTACAGACCTAACGAATTTCACTGAAATTGATCTAAAACATCGTAGGCCTATAGGTTTGAAAATCTTATGACATAAAAAGGGTTGAATAACGACGTAGGTTCAAGAGCATGGGTAGACCTAACTTAATAGGTAAATTCCCAAGATCTAAAACCAAAGAAAACCAAGAATAGACAGAATAGATAAGCATGGGTAGACCTAACTTAATAGGTAAATTCCCAAGATCTAAAACCAAAGAAAACCAAGAATAAACAGAATAGATAGTCGGGTTTAGACCTAATTTCATAGTCATAAAACTTAAGCAATACTTTCCTAGTCATGAATCATAGGTGTTTAATCACAGTAGGCCTTGTTATGTCATAGGCAATAGTCTATGTTTCCTAATCAAAGGCATAGGCTTGTGTTCGCAGTCAAGGAAATAATACTCATAGTCACAGTAACAATCATAGGCAATGTTCATAGTCATAGGCAAAGTTCATAGTCATAGGCAATGTTCATAGTCATAGGCAATGTTCATAGTCATAGGCAATGGTTCTAAGGTCCATAGTTTCATAGTCACAGTCTTATTGGTCATCTAATCATAACAGTTCTTAATTAGGTCCAAAGATATAGGCACAGATTCGAATAAAAAGATTTGGCATATTCTTTTATTCCTTTAATTTCATGTCACGAATAAAGAAGCGTTCAAATCTAAAAAGTAACCGACTTACAGAGATTAGATTAGAATAGAAAGATGGTGTTGCTATGATTCGTGCGACATTGCTTGAAACCGTTTGAGTTGGCCTTTGATTCTTATCTTGAAGCTTTAGTCTTGATTCGAATCTCTTCTGGACAACTTGAGCAACATAACCTTGTCTTGGATTTTCGTATTATTTTCTTATTTTTATTTATTTATACATATTCTCAGAAGCAGCATAAGGATAGAAAAGAATTGTGAATAGAGAAGGAGACTAGGGCTGTTTATATAGGATTAGGTGGACGAATCTGGTCAGAATGGCGTCCGGATACATCAAAATGAACCCAGGCTCAAAACCTGGATTTCGGGAGCAGGTCAACCCCCAGGTAGACTGGGTAGTCGACCTGGTCAGGGGGGTCGACCCCCAGGTCGACCTTGGTACCCTGGTCGACTCCCAGGTTGACCCCCTGGTCGACCTGGGTCCTGGGCGGGAAATTTCCCGCCCAGCCGACTTCTGAGTCTGTTTTGAATTTTGAACTCGTTTTCTGACCTATTCGAATTTTAAATCGAATTCTAAAACTTCCGAAGGCCAAATCTTTCTCATACGGACTCCGATTTACGCAAACTCAGACTCGTTTTCATGTAGAATTCCGAGGCGAATGCAATGTCGTAGCCCGTTTCCCTTGATTTTGATCTTAAAACTTAATTCTGCCTTTATTTGTGAATCCTAGTGTTACAGAATTACGGGGTGTTACACAGGCAGAGATCCAAATTACATTCATATCATGTCTTACCTTTTAATTATCTAAATCTAAAAGTAACTTAAACTCATAGTGTTTGGATCTCGAAAGATAGAAGAAGAATGGTTAGAGGTTGAATCATAGATGTACAGTTGAATAACTTGACTAACTTGATTGTAGAAGAAGGAAAAAAGGCTTGATTCAGTCTAGACACCGACAACGTCTAGTCCTCATTAATTTTTAATGTAGAAAACAAGAAAAATGGAGCCATATTTATAGCCGCCAGCCCACAAACCCTAAATGCCACGTCTTCCATAGGGAGGCCGACCCCCCTTAGGGGGTCGACCCATGGGTCAACACCCCCTAAAGGGTCGACTCCGGTGGGCCGGCGAATTGCCGCTCACCCAATTTTCTGTGTTTTGAACGATTTTGAACTAAAATTTGATTTTCTAATTTAATTATATATATATAATTATATATATGCATATATAATTCTCCTGCGTGTATACAAACTTTAAACCTTCATAATTTCTTCATTTGATGTCCGTTTTATGCAAACCAAATGTCTATCTTGACCAGAATTTTGAGATGGACGCAATGGCACAGTCCAATTCCCTTAATTCTGAATATTAAATTAATTATTCTTTAATTTGTCCTCTTTAGTGTTGTTGAAATTATGGGGTGTTACATTCTCCAATACTCAAAGGATTTCATTCCTGAATTCTCCAAGTTAAGAAGAATGTATATCCTACCTTCCATCACCCATTTATATATCCACCAATCACGTACATTCAATGTGCTTAAAAGATTTCAAATTCTTATATGAACATATTCAAAGGTGTGTGTATGTGTCCCAATACTAATGCGAAGATCAAGCGGTCTACTAATTTAGTAGACCCCCTTAATGCAATGTATGTTAGTGCCATGAACCCAGCATGTATGTAATAATCCTACTATAACATGTAAGTTCTATATGGGTGCATAATTCTCCGTCCAAACGCCACATCCATACGATGATACATCCATTTCCATCCATTAAAAGAAGAAAAATGCACACACATCCATGTGTAGTATGAAAGTGATTGAGCCGATCTAGTGCCTAATGTGCGTGTATATGCATCCACAAGCAACCACTAGCAAACAGTTGCATCCACTTGCATCCATCAAACATAACATGTCTCAAACACATGTTTACATCTATGGGATTCCTACCTAAAGGTCGAAGATTCGATTGATAGGACATACTTAAATGATAGAAACAAGCATAAATAAAAGCTTTGGAAAAGGAGTTAAGAACATACCCTCAAAAAGAAAAGGGTACGAAGCACGAATCTTGTCTTCGGTCTCCCAAGTCGCATCTACTGGGTTATCTCCCCATTGAACTTTCACCAACTAGACTTCTTATTGCGTAGTTTCTTAACTTCTGATCAAAGATTACGAGAAGGAACTCGTCTGAATGTCGCCTCCTATTCCACCTCTACTTCCTCCAATATACTCGGCTCAACTACTTCTGTGCTATCATGCAAGTACTTCCGCAAATGAGAAACGCGGAAAAGATCATGAACGCCAAATAATCTCTCTGGAAGCTTTACTTTATATTCCATTTGGCCAATCTTTTTTGTTATGTGAAATGGCCCTACAAATCTTGGTGCCAATTTCCTTACAGATATGAAGCGAACCACATTCCTCAAAGGTGACACTTTAATGAAAACCATGTCTCTTACTTCAAATTCAATGTCAGTCCTTCTCTTTTCTGCGTAGGATTTCAGCCTATCTTGAGCGGTCTTCATTCGTCGTCTAATAAGATCAATTTTCTCGGATGTTTCTATAACCATATCTGGTCCAAGTAATGGGCTTTCTTTAGATTCCCACCATCAAGTTGGTGACCTACAGTGTCGTCCGTATAGTGCTTCAAAAGGTGTCATGCCAATGCTAGCTTGATAACTGTTGTTGTAGGCAAACTGTACTAAAAGAAGGTGCTCTTCTCAAGTCCCTCCGAAGTCTAGGATACATAGCCTCGGAAGGTCTTCTAGAAATTTGTTCACCCTCTCCGTATGTCCATCGGTCTGAGGCGATGTTCAAACATAACTGTTTTCCAAATACTTCTTGCAAGCTCATCCAAAATTCACTAGTGAATATGGGGTCACGATCGCTAATGATGCTGGAAGGTACTCCAAGAAGATGGACTATCACACAAACATAAATTGTTGTCAACTATGTTGTCGTCCTCTTGCTTTTAACTGGAATGAAATGAGCACTCTTAGTAAGTCTATCCACCACAACCGAAATACTGGTGTTTCCTTTCTTTGATCTAGGAAAACTATCTATGAAATCCATAGAGACGCTCTCCCACTTCCACTATGGAACCTCCAAGGGATAAAGTCACCGGGCTTCTTTTGTTCAACTTTGACTTGCTGACAAACTAAACTGTAACACCCTGTATTTCCTATGGATATTAAAGTAGCGAATTAAAGGATACTTAATTTTAAAAGTAGAAATTAAGGGAAATGAGTTGCGCCATTACGTTCGTCTCGGAATTCTACATAAAATAGAATCTGAGTTTGCGTAAACCGGACTCCGTGTAAAGAAATTATAAGCCAAAGAAGTTTGTATATGCACTAGGAAGATTATATATGAATATTATAAGTCCAGAAGGTTCAAGACAGGTTTAAAATTCGAAATCAGCCAAAGGGAAGTGGGAGGGAAAATTCCCGCTCAACAGGTGTCGAACCCCCCTAAGGGGAGTCAACATAGTTGTCGACCCCCCTATAGGGGAGTCGACATCGGTGTCGACCCACCTATATGGTGTGGGCCCCTTTTCCAGATCAGGACGAAATTTTTGGACCAATGTGTTTTGGCTGACGTGTCGCTTTCTGATTCGCTTTGTAACATGGTATTCTGCTCTGGACGATTTTGCTATCTTCTAGACTGATCTGAAGGCTCCAAATCTCCATATACACCTATAAAAAGATCCATAAACCTATTGTTTTTCTATACATGAATTCATAAGCGTTTATATGCTGCTAAAATATAAAGTGACCTAGCCTCCAGCTTAATCAATCAAATTAAGAGTTTTCAAGTTAACAATCAAAGTCTACATCAAAGGAATAGCTAATCAAATTCAGAAATCAAATTCGGAAATCAAATCCCAGAATTCAAGACCGTTCTGTAATTTATAAGTTCATGTTACTTTCAAAAGTGAAATTCAACTATGATTCTGACATTGTAATAAATCTGAATTTGAGATTATGCCTATTTCTATCTGTCTTTCTATATCCATTGGATCTATCTCATTAATATTATTATGTCCATTCTTTGTTCTTCTTTCCTTCTTCCGTTTTTGTTTTGTAGCCAGGCTACTGCGAGCCTGAGCCGAACCTCATAAGAGATGAACGTACGTTGGGAAATTTTTGGTATAATATCTGATTTGGACATGACCAACGCTAAAATTGGGTATAATATATGATTTGGACATGACCAGCGCAAAAACTGGGAAAACTATTAAATTATGTACAATTGGGCATAACTAATTTGTAACTGATTTGAAGACATAACACATGTTGTATTCAAAACATAAAGTGTATCAAACATATGACTTGAGATTTGAGGCATAAAGTATATTGGACATATGACTTGGGATTTGAGGGCATGAATTGAACTGTAAACATATAAGGCATAGTACATGTTGTGGTTTAAGACCTAAAATTGGGGCATATATATATATATATATATATATATATATATATATATATATAATAGTTTATGACTTGGAAGAAGGTAATCATTATGTATAGTGACATACGGCTTAGGCATGAAAAACCTATAGTAAGATATGGATAACTGTTAAATGTGAACATGCCTAAACTGGGATTTTGGGTAATTGGCATGCACTATAATAAAAGGCTATAATTTTGCATAGTTTATACTGTGAATCATGATTGGGGTTTTTGGGAGAATATTTTGTACGGTGCAATATGACTAAACCTTAAGGCATATGCTATATTGTGATTTTTGGAGCATGACTATTACTGTAAATTTGGGAAAATTGGGGGTAACCTATTTTGAGTAATAACTTGAATTTGAATTTGTGGGGCATAACTTGAAATTAGCTTTGTTGAGGTATAACTTGAGAATTGGAACATGACTAGTTTAGTGAATTTGAGATAATTAGCATATAAAATCTGGACTTGGACATGTATGGTAAAAATATGCTAAAAGATAAACATACCTAACCTGAGGTTAGATTGAGTTGCGGTGTAAAACTTCCCGGAACCACCCGACAAATCCAGTAACCGCAACAACACCTATCTAATGTGAGAGGTTAGTGCATCATGCCCAAGAAAAACCTGAGGTAAGATTGAGTTGTTGTGTAAAACAGCCCGGAACAGCCCAGCACATCCAGTAACCGCAACAACATAGATCTAATTATAGAGGTTGCTGAATTAATAAATCAGTTAATGCTAATGAACAAGACATGTTAAGAACGGTAGGATTAAGTTAACTAAAGCAACACTTAACTGTTATAACATGTTAATTAGACAAGAAGATGGGGTTAAGTAAATTTAGAACACTTAACCATTATAACATGTTAATTAGACAAGAAGATGGGGTTAAGTAAATTTAGAACACTTAACCGTTATAACATGTTAATTAAACAAGTGAGCATGGTTAAGTTAACCAGTACAACATGATGAATGAGAAGGGTCAAGTTAATAAGAAACACTTAACCAATATGACATGATGAATGGGTAAGGGTTAAGTTAAAACAAGAGAGCAACACTTAACCAATATGACAGGTTGCGTGGAAGGGTTAAGTTAACATAAGAAGGCAACACTTAACCAATGTAACACGACAAGTGAGTGGGTTAATTTAACTTGAATTGATTGATGACACTTAACCAATACAGCATGATGAATGCGTGGGGTTAAGTTAATAAGAAACACTTAACCAATGTAACTTGATGAACGAATAAGGTTAAGTTAATGGGAAATACTTAACCAATATAACATGATGAATGGATGGGGTTAAGTTAATAAGAAACACTTAACCTATCCAACATGACGAGTGAGAAGGGTTAATAAGAAACACTTAAACAACATGACATGATGAGTGTGTGGGTTAAGTTAACTTAAATGGACAACACTTAACCAATATGACATAATGTGTGGGAGGGTTAAGTGCATATCGGGTTGGTGGGTAACATTAGTAAATATAGGCCCACAAATTTAACCATTAAGTAAACGTGTTTGAATCAGTGGGAGGGTTAAGTACATATCGGGTTTGTGGGTAATATTAGTAGATATAGGCCCACAAACTTAACCAGTAAGAAACCCTAGTATGGGGACCCATTTCAGCATTAACCCACATAGATGTATCAAGGTACCCAGAAACTAGGCAGGGTGGTGCAAGATTACTTGGATGATTATAAGTGGTCAAAATAGCGGAAGCGGGTACGTCAGTGTAAGTTCCGACGGATTACGGGCGTGCACGTACTCCAGATTGAGAAAAAGTAGGCACTGGGTACCAGTAGTTATAGACTATGCATCTTGAATCGTGTCGGGTCACTATCATAAGGATTGATACACCTTATGGTGGGACCAGCATAGTGTATCTACACGCAACAGAGGGCCGATTGACATAGACACATGGAACATTAATACAAGTAGAGAGCCGATCGATAGGGTAGTAAGGGTACATCTAACATCTTCTGTAACACCCCGAATTTTTGAATAATCAAATTAACTAAATTTAAGAATAACTAATTTCAAATGTGGGAATTAAGGGAAATGGGTTATGCCATTGCGTTCGTCTAGGAATTCTGCTTGAGATAGAGTCCGAGTTTGCGTAAAATTGACACCATATGAAGGAGATATGGACGAACGAAGTTAGGCGGAAAAACAAGAACAAGAGAAAAAAATGCACTGGCGCACATGGGAAGTACGCCAGTACAAAAATACACTAGCGCACTTCCCAAGTGCGCCCAGGCCGAGCAGGAAGCCTGCACAGCTTTCTGGTATGATCTGATCTACACTGTGACTCATTGCTGAGTCCTTTCTGACTCCATGCTAAGACATTAGGGCTGAGGTGTCACCCTATCCTGACAGAGTGGTTTTGATTAACCCTAAGATCATCCGACGGCTATAATGAAATTGAAATTCTGTATAAACATGGGTAGACTCAAACCCTAAAATCAAATCAAAATTTGAACAATGGTCATCATGTTGTCACTCCAAACCCTAGGGTAGCCGCCACCAACTAGAAGCAAATTAAAGACAACACATCAAATCAAATCAAAGTCTAATCTCAACAACGAAATTGTCTACAACAAGGGAACGCTAATCAATTACAGAATTCAGATCCCAGAACTCAAGACCCCTTTTTATGTGAGTTCTAGTCACTTTTAGGTTTAAATAGATAAAATTGAATTGTGGTAGACTATGATTTGGGTATATGTTGTTGAAATTATACAAGTTCATTGTTGTTGTGGATCATGAAATTATACAAGTTTATTGTTGTTGTGGATCATGAAATTATACAAGTTTATTGTTGTGGTGAATCATGAAATTATGCAAGTGAAATTCATAAACCTATGCAAGTTATTATGTTGTGAATTCATGAATCTATGCAAGTTGTATCATGAACCTATGCAAGTTGT
Organism: Allium sativum; assembly: GCA_030737875.1. NCBI lineage: Eukaryota > Viridiplantae > Streptophyta > Magnoliopsida > Asparagales > Amaryllidaceae > Allium > Allium sativum. Next base: position 28,344 of record JASFAX010004197.1, read on the forward strand.
TATGAGATCATGCAAGTTACCTATGCAAGTTATTGTGTGATGAATTCATGAACCTATGCTAGTTGTTATGTTATGAATCATGAACCTATGCAAGTTGTTATGTTGTGAATCATGAACCTATGCAAGTCACCTATGCAAGTTGTTATGTTGTGAATCATGAACCTATATGGGTTGTTAATTATGTTGTTAATTCATGAACCTATGCAAGTTGTTATGTTGAAAATCATGAACCTATGCAATTTGTTATGTTGTAAAATCATGAATCTATGCAAGTTGTTAATTATGTGGTGAATCATAATTATATGCGAAGTTATCATGTCATTTTCCCTAGTTGTCATGCTTATGCCAAAGATTGTACTGAAAATGATCACCTTGTCATTCCCTTTATTTTATTGTTACGGCTAGGCTACCTTGTAGCCTTGATAACGCCAAAATGCACGCGATTACGCTATTTAAGAAACGGGGAAAAAGGGGAATTTGTAATAGGCATAATTTATATAGTGATTATGTAAATTGGACACATGATTCTGGTAGGGAAACATATAAATAATTACCTGTTATGACATAGGTAAAGTTGAGTAAAAACGGTATAATTTGAATATGACCATTTATGGATAGGAAATTTAATTTGTTAATAAAATAGGTATTGACACCTATAAAAAGGAAAGGATTAATTAATTAACTTAATTAATCAAAAGAGGAATGTTTAAGAAATTAAAGTCTGAAAATTTAATTAACACTTATGACACGAGGTTAGGTTACATTAGTGGTGGAAGTCTGCCCGGACCCGACCGGCATATCCAGCAGCCACTAATGTTGAACCTAATGTGAGAGGTCTAACTGTGTGAATACGACTCGGGCTAAGACACGAGGTTAGACCCAACTGTGGAATAAGACTGCCCGGTCCCGACCGATATATCCAGCATCCACATGTTGTAGGCCTAATGTGGGAGGTCTAGCCCAATATAACCATAATTGGACATGGTATTAAGAAAAGACTACTCAACCTAACTTAATACATGTGGACTGTACGATGATAGACATATGTTAGGGTTAAGTAAAATGAGTTGGATTTTCAGTGGGTTAAGTACAACTGATGGGTAGGTGGGTAATATTAATATATATAGGCCCACAAACTTAACCATTAAATAAATAGGATTAAATCAGTGGGAGGGTTAAGTACAACTAAAGGGTAGGTGGGTAATATTAATATATATAGGCCCACAAACTTAACCGGATAAAAATGTTACGTAATTAAAGACACCTAATGGTATACATAACTGGGGAAAAATAGTTAAGTTATGTATTAAAGACACCCTTAGGGGTACGCATAACTAATGGGAATAGATAGAGCAATGTACTAAAGACACCTAAAGGTAAGCATAACCGATAGGTGGACTAAGGATTATGTATTAAAGACACCTGTAGGTACGCATAATGTAACACAGCACACCCGCTACGGACACTCACTAAGGGAATGCCATAGCATCGGTGGAGTATCATAAGTGAATATAGAACAAAAAAGTTACAACAAGACAGATATAAGTAATACTTGAGAATTAAAAACATCATTTCATTGCAGCGGAAAGTAAAACATGTTTGGTTACATCACTAAACCATAAACAAGAGTCAAGTACATAATATCCATCTTGATAAAACAAAAGTACATAATCCCACTACATGAACTAATAGCCATAGATAAACTGAGCTTTACACCAATGGTCCAAGCTCCAAAAGAGTAATAAAGCGATCTGATCCAAGTCCACTATAGCACTAGGCCCACTTTGATGACCTGAGGGTTGGGGAAAAAGATAAAAACAACGGGGTCAGACATAAGTCTGAGTAAGCCTTATAACTTTAACGATACAATCATTAAAGTAATTAGGGTATGATATAAACTTGGTACGGTACAACTGGGGATAAATGACTACACTAAGCAGCCAACTAGACTTAGGATGAACTAAGATAACGGTAAAGACGCATCTACCCACCCAAGGGTAATACTAAACTGCACCACACCAGATCTACCCACCCAAGGATAATTCCTACACTGCACCACACCAGATCTACCCACCCAAGGGTAATTCCTACTTAAAGGTTGATCCCACTAAGTGTACTTAGTAATTTTTAATAGTAGTTCCGTGCACCCCCAGCTGACTACATAGGTGCTGTCTGCCCCTATCTCCACTAGGTGTACCCACAACTTAGTAACTTTAATAGTAGTCTCGTGTACCCCTAGCTGACTACATAGGTGCCGTCTGCCCCTATCTCCACTAGGTGTACCCACTACTCCCATTCGGTCGGCTCCCTAACGTAGATACCCATGCTGGCCCCACAGTGGTGTGTATCACACCCCAAAGTGGCAACCCGATACAATCAATGGTGCACGGCTTATACCTACACGGTGCAACAACGTCTTACCTACCAGCCCGGGTCCACACACGCATATGAAACCCGTTGGACTCGCGTTGCCACCGCTAACCCGTTTTGGCCTCTTATAGTCAAGCCCAGTACACGTGTCGCGTCCTCGACATGGGTCGAGCCCAATAAGATACATATGGGTTACTGGTTGAAATGGGCCCCCACAAGCTACCCACCTATGCTTTTCATTTTTTTCTAGTGTATCCCACTTAACCCTTTTTAATAATCATGTCCACTTACATGTTTAAAGTTTGGTTAAGTCATCTAATCATATTTCAATTGCCACTCAAGGCACCCACTAGATTTCCCCATGCCACCCAAGGCACTTACTTGATTTCCACATGCCACCCAAGGCACTTACTTAACCCTTTAATCATGTTTAATTACATGTTCCACTTTGGTTAAGTATTCTAATCTTATCTTCTATTGCCACCCAAGGCAACCACTAGATTTTCCCCATGCCACCCAAGGCACTTACTTAACCCTTTAATCATGTTTAATTACATGTTCCACTTTGGTTAAGTATTCTAATCGTATTTTCTATTGCCACCCAAGGCAAACACTAGATTTTTCCACATGCCACCCAAGGCACTTACTTGATTTCCACATGCCACCCAAGGCACCCACTTAAACCCTCATGCCCATTACGTGTTTATCTGTTTAAGTGTTTCTTAATTGATTAAGAACGTAACCGTTGTAAAGACCTCTCACATTAGACTATCTTTTATGGCAGCTGGATTTGCCGGTTGGGTCCGGGCAGCCTTACGCCATAACCGAGTCTAACCTCGTGTCTATACACTTGTCACGTATTTAATTTGTGCCTAAGACCTCTCACATTGGGCCAATCATTTGTAGCCGCTGGATTTGCCGGTCGGTTCCGGGCAGTCTTATGCTACAAAAGGGTCCAACCTCGTGTCTTAGTCGATTAATTACACCTAATTAATCACCCCCATATTTCGAATTAATTTTCCCTAATTAATTCCAATTTTAACGATGTACATAATTGACTCAATTATGTCCATCCACTTTATGGTATGCATAATCATACCAACTTCACACCATTTCATTAACATGTATATTAACCCCATCGTTCCCCACGTAATTCACTAACATGACATAAAAGGAAAGATTCGTCACAAATACAATGGGTTTAACTTGCATAACATTAGCATCAACATGGGTTTTAAAGGTGTCAACATGCATATAGCATCAACCCAAATAGCATAAATAATCAACTCAAACTTGCATGAATCACATATGTCATAAAGAGGGTAACTTGCATAAGCTACTTATGTCATTCAAAGGGGTAAACTTGCATATGTATGTATGACATACAAAGGGGTTAACTTGCATATGTATGCATATCATACAAAGGTGTAAACTTGCACATGTTACTTGCATATAATCAAACACCAAACTTGCATAACATGTCATATGTGAACTTGCATATAATCATACACCAAACTTGCATACAAATCATATATGAACTTGCATATAATCATACACCAAACTTGCATAATCATGGTGTCATAATGGATCAATGTTTATCTTAGCAATTTGCATAACTAGTATCATGAACACATAGCCTAACACTTGCATAACTTGCATAACATCATGATCATATAGCATATAACTTGCATAACTTGCATAACATCATGAACATGTAGCATATGACTTGCATAACATCATGAACATGTAGCATATAACTTGCATGACATCATGATCATATAGCATATGACTTGCATAACTTGCATAACATCATGAACACATAGTACATATCTTGCATAACTTGCATAACATCACAAACACATAGCATATGATAACATAATCTTGCATTGATCCACATTCATAGCCATAACCTCATTATATCCTATCATAATCATTTCAACAATTGGTCATTAAGGCTATAGAAACTCACAACTTGTTGATTAGCACTCCTATGAAGAAGATTAAGTTGCTAGAGTTGATTAGAAGTTGATTTGAGAAGCTATCTTCCTCTTTAATTTGATGGAGGCTCCTTCAAGTTGCATTTTGACGGCATAACGACGCTGTATCTATTTTTAGTATGAATTAGGGTAGTCTTAGGGTGTATTTATAGAGTAGTTAGGTGTTTTAGGCCATTAGATTAACCCTAAATCAGATTAGAGCCGTCAGATCTCGTCCTAGCCACCAACACACAGCCCAAAAGCCAAACTAGTGCACCCAGGTCACCTGGGCTCGACCAGGGGGGTCGACCCCCAGGTCGACACTAGGGTCGACACCCTAGTCGACCTGGTGGGCAGGTCGACACCCCTGTCGACCCCCAGGTCGACTCCCTGAGTCTGGCGGGAATTTTCCCGCCACTTCTGAAATGTGAAATTTTCGTATTTTAAATCTGTTTTGAATTTCTGAAAACTTCTTCGGGCCTTAACTGGGTCATACGGACTCCATTTTCGAAAACTCGGACTCTATTTCGCATATTTTTCCTAGACGAACGCAATGGCATAGCCCGTTTCCCCTGATTCAGATTTTAAAATTTAATTCTGCCCTGTTTTATATTATAGCAAGTTATTCAACATACGGGGTGTTACATTCTCCCCTACTTAAAGGATTTCGTCCCCGAAATCTCTAAGTCAAGAAGAACGTATCCTACCAACCAAACAACCATCTACTCAAACCATCAACCACTGGCATCCATTGTCCTTAAAGTTTCTAATGTTGTATTAACATATGCAGAGAGTGTGTGTATATGTTCCCTGTCTAATGCAAAATCAGGCGGTCCTCTGATTTAGTTGACCTCCTTAATGCAAACCATGCTAGTGCCATGCGTCCAATATGTATGCGAAAGAACCCTATCGACACATACTATTTCTACATGAGTGCACAATCATTCACCAAAATGCATCATCCATATGATAACACAATCATTATACATCCATTAATATAGCTACCTACACACAATTTTATGCAATAAGCAATATGAAGTGATTAAGCTGATCTAGTGTCTAAAGTGTGTGTATATGCATCCACGAGCAACCACTTGCATCCACACGCATCCATCAAACATAACATGTCTCAAACACATGTTTCAACCATAGGTTTACCCTATCTAAAGGACAAAGGTACTAATGAGAGGACATACTAAAGATAAGATAAGTACTAGACAAACGATAAAGGAGAAGTTAAAAGACATACCCTCAAAAAGGAATGGGTACAATGAACGCATCTTCGCTTCTGTCTCCCAAGTAGCATTGCTCTCATCTTCTCCCCTTTGCACATTGACTAGTCGAACCTCTCTATTTCTCAACTTCCTAATCTCTAACCCAAGGATGCGGGTAGGAGCTCGTCGAATAGTCGCATCACGCTCTACCTCCACTTCTCTAAGCAAACTCGGCTCTACCACCTCTGCGGTCTCATGTAGACACTTCCTCAAATGTGACACATGGAAAACGTCATGTACCCCACTAAGTCTCTCTAACCATATCGGCCCAAGCAAGATCTTATCCGTAGATTCCCACCAACATGTAGGTGATCGACAAGGCCTTCCATAAAGAGCTTCGAAAGGAGCCATACCAATACTAGACTGAAAGCTGTTATTATATGCGAACTCCACCAATGGAAGATGCTACCTCCAAAATCTAAGGTACATAGCCTCTTGCAAACTCTTCCAAAACTCGCTAGTGAAGATAGGATCTCGATCACTCACTATGCTAGAAGGTACCCCATGCAATCGAACTACCTCTCGAAGGTAAACTGAAGCTAGCCATGGAGCGGTCCTCTTGCTCTTCACGGGTATGAAATGGGCACTCTTAGTAAGTCTGTCTACCACAACCCAAATTCCCGTATTACCCTTCCTCGATCTCGGTAACCCATTAATAAAATCCATCGAGACGCCATTCCACTTCCATTGTGGAACTTCCAATGGGTGAAGCAACCCACCAGGTTTCTTTTGCTCCGCTTTCACTTGTTGGCACACCAAGCATCTAGCGACATACTCGGCCACATCTTTCTTCATACCGGCCCAAAAGAAAAACTCGCTTCATGTCTTGGTACATCTTGTCCCCACCGGGATGAATGGTCATCCTAGAACGATGTGCATCATCAAGAATAGCCTTCCTCAACCCTCGTCTTGCGGTACACAAAGTCTACCGTCTCTACGCAAGCACCCCCTATCGTCTAGGGTGTACCTACTCAAATGGCTGGACGACTCCCCCCTTTTGAGCCTCTCTACCAACTCAACCAACTGTGGGTCGTCCCGCTGTGCCTCGCCAATCCGTCCCAAAAGAGTAGGTCTGACCTCTAAGGATGCTAGCCAACCGGGTACAAAGTCAACGGAAGGTCTGAAATCAAACATCGAGATAAATTCCAAGCTTCGTCGTTCCACGAACAATGGACTCAAGGACAACCATTTTCTGCTCAAGGCGTCCGCCACCACGTTACCCTTACCAGGGGTATACGCTATCTCGAAATCATAGGATGCTAAGAACTCCATCCACCTTTGTTGTCTCAAGACTATGCGCTCGAAGAGTCTCCTACACTTCCCTAAGATGTAGGGCATGCTTTTCTCCACTTCTAGAGAAAGCCAAGATATTCTCCCACGCAAAATCGTCACAACTATCCATCTCTCACGCAGACCATCCTAGTCGAACTCGACATCCCCCAAGGGACACCTACTTCGAATTCAGACGACCTACGTGAGATGATACTAGTAAAAACGGCTAAATAATTAAGCCCTTGTCCAACTCTGGATATCCTTGCCAGTCTCACTCCAAAACCACCGTTGATCAAATAACTGGCTTTGCTTAACCTATTAAGCACATACGAAAACTTATTTCGCTCTTAGAAAAGACCAAGATGTCATCCAAAAAGACCACTACGAAGTTATTTAGGTACTCCCTGAACACCCTACTCATTAAATCAACAAAGTATGCGGGGGCGTTCGTCAAACCAAATGGCATTACGAGCCACTCATAGAAACCATCCGGAGTCCTAAGGCGGTCTTCTCTATACTATCCTCAGCCACTCCCAACTGTTGAAACCCCGTGGCTAAGTCCAACTGCGAAACACTGAGGCGCCAACCAACTGATCAAAGAGATCATCAATCCTCGGCAATGGGTGTCTATTCTTCTTTGTGAGCTTGTTGAGTTCTCTATAGTCTACACAAAGTCTGAGGGACCCATCTACCTTTGTGGCAAAAACTACTGGAGCACCCCACTCCGATATATTTCATCTTATGAACCCCTTCTCAAGTAACTCCCCTACTTGCTTATGGAGTTCCCTCCTCTCACGAGGAACCATGCGATGCACTGACAAAGATACTGGTTTAGCATCGTCTACCAGATATATTCGGAGGTCTATCTCCCGCTTCGGAGGTAAGCCCTTCACCTCCTCAAACACATCCGAGTATTCCCGGACCACTCTAACAGATCGCAAACTCTCGACCGAAGCGTCTAGTGATTTAAGATAACTTAGCGTAACAGAATCCATGGGATTCCAAAAGATCTTGAGAGTGTTACCCAAGCGGGTCATAAGCCTAACAACTCTCCTTCCACAATCAAGAACGGCACCATTACTGGATAGCCAGTCCATGCCCAAAATCAGCCCATAGCCCGTGAAGCCCAAACAAAAGCATCACATCTAAACTCAACGCTAAGTATGGAAATCTTCAAACCCAAACATATCATGGACAAATAAGTGGAGCCCCCAATTGGGTTTGAAACAACCAAGGGATCATCTATTAAACTGGTGTCTAGGTGCAGTGACTCAACTAATGATGATGAGATAAACGAATGTGATGCGCCAGAGTCGAATAAAGTTCGAACAGGATGATCGAGAGAACCAAATTTCAACTTAGACGGTCCTACCCCCATCAGGTATACCCGTCGTGAGGGAATACATCTACCCTCCAGAAGATCCTGTACTTCGTCCTTACCTCTTTGGACAACCCTAATAAGGTGTCCTATTTCTCCAAGACAACTGGCCTTCCCCTTCACATTCTCCTTTCGTGGCCTTCTTACCACGATAAGGTTTCGTCCTTTATTTACTTAACAGCTATTTGAACCTTCCTCTCTCGTTCATCTTAAAGGTACCCATAAGTCCTCCACCTCCTTGGACTAACTTCTTAGCCCGGCAAACGTCTTAGTCCCTTGAAGTGGTTCTTCCATCCTCCATACGGAAGTCCTTATTTATCTTAAAAAGACATCTATATGCGGAGGGGAAATTCAAAAATAGAAAGAGGAAGAGATTCAAAACGGAGAATTGAAGGAAGGATATATGGCTCTTGGGGATTATGTTCTTTTCTTTCAAAAACTTTTCTCTTAAAAGACATGTTTTTGAAAATACTTCTTCCAAAAATGTTTTTAGAAAAATAGTTTTCTAAAAATTTTATCTGTTCCGGTAACCTTAAGCTCTGATACCACGTGTAACACCCCACACCCGCTACGGACACTCACTAAGGGAATGCTATAGCATCGGTGGAGTATCATATGTGAATATAGAACAGAAAAGTTACAACAAGACAGATATAAGTAATACTTGAGAATTTAAAACATCATTTCATTGCAGCGGAAAGTAAAACATGTTTGGTTACATCACTAAACCATAAACAAGAGTCAAGTACATAATATCCATCTTGATAAAACAAAAGTACATAATCCCACTACATGAACTAATAGCAATAGATAAACTGAGATTTACACCAATGGTCCAAGCTCCAAAAGAGTAATAAAGCGATCTGATCCAAGTCCACTAGCACTAGACCCACTTTGATGACCTGAGGGTTAGGGAAAAAGATAAAAACAACGGGGTCGGACATAAGTCTGAGTGAGCCCTATAACTTTAACGATACAATCATTAAAGTAATTAGGGTATGATATAAACTTGGTACGGTACAACTGGGGATAAATGACTACACTAAGCAGCCAACTAGACTTAGGATGAACTAAGATAATGGTAAAGACGCATCTACCCACCCAAGGGTAATACTAAACTGCACCACACCAGATCTACCCACCCTAGGATAATTCCTACACTACACCACACCAGATCTACCCACCCAAGGGTAATTCCTACTTAAAGGTTGATCCCACTAAGTGTACTTAGTAATTTTTAATAGTAGTTCCGTGCACCCCCAGCTGACTACATAGGTGCCGTCTGCCCCTATCTCCACTAGGTGTACCCACAACTTAGTAATTTTAATAGTAGTCTCGTGTACCCCTAGCTGACTAAATAGGTGTCGTCTGCCCCTATCTCCACTAGGTGTACCCACTACTCCCATTCGATCGGCTCCCTAACGTAGATACCCGTGCTGGCCCCACAGTGGGGTGTATCACTCCCTAAAGTGGCAACCCGATACAATCAATGGTGCATGGCTTATACCTACACGGTGCAACAACGTCTTACCTACCAGCCCGGGTCCACACACGCATATGAAACCCGTTGGACTCGCGTTGCCACCGCTAACCCGTTTTGGCCTCGTATAGTCAAGCCCAGTACGCGTGTCCCGTCCTCGACATGGGTCGAGCCCAATAAGATACATATGGGTTACTGGTTGAAATGGGCCCCCACAAGCTACCCACCTAAGCTTGTCATTTTTTTCTAGTGTATCCCACTTAACCCTTTTTAATAATCATGTCCACTTACATGTTTAAAGTTTGGTTAAGTCATCTAATCATATTTCAATTGCCACTCAAGGCACCCACTAGATTTCCCCATGCCACCCAAAGCACTTACTTGATTTCCACATGCCACTCAAGGCACTTACTTAACCCTTTAATCATGTTTAATTACATGTTCCACTTTGGTTAAGTATTCTAATCTTATCTTCTATTGCCACCCAAGGCAACCACAAGATTTTCCCCATGCCACCCAAGGCACTTACTTAGCCCTTTAATCATGTTTAATTACATGTTCCACTTTGGTTAAGTATTCTAATCGTATTTTCTATTGCCACCCAAGGCAACCACTAGATTTTTCCACATGCCACCCAAGGCACTTACTTGATTTCCACATGCCACCCAACGCACCCACTTAACCCCTCATGCCCACTACATGCTTATCTGGTTAAGTGTTAATTGATTAAGAACGTAACCGTTGTAAAGACCTCTCACATTAGACTATCTTTTATGGCAGCTGGATTTGCCGGTTGGGTCCGGGCAGCCTTACGCTATAACCGAGTCTAACCTCGTGTCTATACACTTGTCACGTATTTAGTTTGTGCCTAAGACCTCTCACATTGGGCCAATCATTTGTAGCCGCTGGATTTGTCGGTCGGTTCCGGGCAGTCTTATGCTACAAAAGGGTCCAACCTCGTGTCTTAGTCGATTAATTACACCTAATTAATCACCCCCATATTTCGAATTAATTTTCCCTAATTAATTCCAATTTTAACGATGTACATAATTGACTCAATTATGTCCATCCACTTTATGGTATGCATAATCATACCAACTTCACACCATTTCATTAACATGTATATTAACCCCATCGTTCCCCACGTAATTCGCTAACATGACATAAAAGGAAAGATTCATCACAAATACAATGGGTTCAACTTGCATAACATTAGCATCAACATGGGTTTTAAAGGTGTCAACATGCATATAGCATCAACCCAACTAGCATAAATAATCAACTCAAACTTGCATGAATCACATATGTCATAAAGAGGGTAACTTGCATAAGCTACTTATGTCATTCAAAGGGGTAAACTTGCATATGTATGTATGACATACAAAGGGGTTAACTTGCATATGTATGCATATCATACAAAGGTGTAAACTTGCACATGTTACTTGCATATAATCAAACACCAAACTTGCATAACATGTCATATGTGAACTTGCATATAATCATACACCAAACTTGCATACAAATCATATATGAACTTGCATATAATCATACACCAAACTTGCATAATCATGGTCTCATAATGGATCAATGTTTATCATAGCAATTTCCATAACTAGCATCATGAACACATAGCCTAACACTTGCATAACTTGCATAACATCATGATCATATAGCATATAACTTGCATAACTTGCATATAACATCATGAACATGTAGCATATGACTTGCATAACTTGCATAACATCATGAACATGTAGCATATAACTTGCATAACTTGCATGACATCATGATCATATAGCATATGACTTGCATAACTTGCATAACATCATGAACACATAGTACATATCTTGCATAACTTGCATAACATCACAAACACATAGCATATGATAACATAATCTTGCATTGATCCACATTCATAGCCATAACCTCATTATATCCTATCATAATCATTTCAACAATTGGTCATTAAGGCTATAGAAACTCACAACTTGTTGATTAGCA